>CAKAKR010056942.1:0-56487 GCA_916700685.1 Adelosebastes latens | reverse complement strand
ACTACTACTACTACTACTACGACTAGAGCAGCAGCACAATCCTTTAATGACTGCAACACTCGAGGTTGTGTTTGTGCACGTTTTCTGAAGGACGGTGTGCAGTGAACGCTACAATAACCCTGACAGTAGACCACCAGGACGGGGTAATTTGCAGGCGACTGGGAGCCTTGGTAAATAACAACGTCTGACAGGTGTGCCATGAGCACATCCTTCCCGTGGGGAGTCCCTGCTATTACAGGCGCCTTCATCGCTCTCAGCCCAGCATGCAGACCTGCAGTGCTGCAGCTCCGGGTTAATGGCTCGGCGGTTAATTCAAGCTAATGCTAACTGGCTGCATGGGAGAATTACATACAGAGGATTTCTTTCAATCGATGCCAAAAGCTGCTCAGACGCAGGGACGATCATCAACTAGTCTCTCATGCATAGTTCAGAATTAAGCCCTTATCCTTTTGTTGCACTCGCTCCCTTTACAACGGGGATATCACGTGTGAGAGAGACATCCTCTGACTCTGAATACAGTTAGTCACTATCTTTTTTTCCCCTCGGGCACAATCTGATTAACCTCCTTTAATAAACAAAGAGTTCATTTGAAATTTAGATACAGTTTTCCTTTCTTCTGGGAGAGATATATTTGGGGGAAAAGATCAACTGAATGGTCTGTCTTTCCACTGTAATGAAATGAAATGCAACCACTGACTCTGGGTTAAGGATTATTGCTTGTATGTAATCCAGAGATTCACTTGTACAAATGTTCAGTTTTTTTTATTGTAACACTTTAAAGTCAAAACTCAGCATCCTAAAATAGTTTTTTGGATCTCATATCCCAACTATATCTAGATTTAATGTGGCAGGATTATATTTATGTCACTATCTGAGCAGCCTGTCTCCTCTCTGATTTGCATTTTTTCCTGGTTGGACCGGTGGACTCAAGTTTATTTACACCAGTATGTTAAATATTTTCCAGTTATTTCTGCCAAATCTTAAATCGCTTATCAGAAAGCCTTTTCTTAAATTTTACCAATGCTTTTAACCTGTTTTGGTTTTATTGTTGTCATTGTTTTACTGTTTTATTTTGTGTTCAACTTTTAAATTGTTCTGGTATTCAACTATTTTATCATTTTTAGCCATGCTAGCACTAGCAGCATGGCTCCAGGGATGGCAATGTAGGTCTGTCAGTCGGTCCACCACTTTGGTCCAGACTGAAATATCTCTCTACAACTACTGGATTGATTTCCATGAAATTTTAAACAGATATTCATGGTTCCCAGAGGATGAATCCTTTATGATTTTGGTGATCCTCTGACCTTTCCTATAGTGCCACCATAAGGTTAACATTTGTGGTCCTACTGGATGGATTGCCATGAAATTTGGTACAGACATTCATGTCCACCCTATCAACATTTCAATTTATCCTATACTTTTGTTTATGCCCAAATATCTGCAAAAATCACATTTATATTTGCCTCATCTGTAGTACTTTAGTGCTAATTAGCAAATGTTAACATACTAAGCTAAAATGGTGATCATGGTAAACATTGTACATGCTTAAAAAGGTGCTAAATGCCAGATTGGGAGCCCTTCTATTGCCTCCGCGCAGCTCTCAACATGGCGACAGGTGAGCCGGCGCCTAACGATGCTAACAGCGCTAACAGTAGAAACAAAGGCAACAGTGCTGACAGAGCTAACGGTGTTAAAAAGTGAAAAAGGTGTGTTGTGAGAGTGCTAATCGTACCTTGGCATAGTCCAACGGCAGCTGGTCCTCCGGACACTTGAAGACTCCCTCACTGCAACAAAACAACAAAAAAGTTTTGTTATTATTGGAATCACTCCAAATCAAAGATGACTGCAGACAAAAACTGTTTGCGAGCATCTCAACGTGGACAATCAGACATTTTTAAAATCACATTCAGCGTTCAGTGAGATTAATAACTCTGACCCTGACTGAAAACAACCGGAGCTAAAGGGCAGTCTGTAAGAGCAGCGTTGCATTGCCTTTAGTTTTATCCTCTTTATTCTCTTGTGAAGTTCTCTGACTCATCACACTGTATGACGTACGAGCACACGCTGCACAATAAAGTCAGATCTTTGAGCTTCTAGCTTTAATGACATCGGCTCTTTCATCTTCTCCCCCTCAGAGGTCTCAGAACGTTTGCACAGATTTTACAACAGAGGACAAAACTACAAGTTGTAGCCTGACTGTTTATTTATAAAAGGGATGATTGATGATCCACTTCCCAGCTACTTTTATAGATTCTCTCGCAGATTAGTTAATTTTTGCCCTTGTTTTGCAGTCTAGATAACAATGAGCTAGTTCCAACAGGCTTCTGTTTTCCTGAGAATAAAGCAGTGCAAGCCTTGCCTTCATGCTCGAGGCTCTTCCTCAGGAAAAACATTTGCTGATCTGCTTGTGCGAGAGAGTGGGAAGAGTTTTTTGTTCTTTTCCTAATTTTTCTCCTCCAGCAGTTTAACCCATAATAAGACTTTTATATCAGGCCCCCACTCATTATTTGTGGCGCCACAGAGGAGCCCTCACTGGCCTGTTTTAGGGCCAGATGAGCGAGTGCCATGGCTCATTAGGACGTCCCTACCCTGATGTCATCATGAAATATTCACTCTTGTAAATAATGGAGGCAGCAGCCGCTAGGGGTGAGCTGCTACACAGAATCTAAGCTTGCAGCTGCAAAGCAAAACCAGCCAGACACACAAAGGTTACTTAAAAAACACAGAAAAGGCAATCGGTGGCTGATCTCTTGAGATGTCAGCGGTGTCACGACTGTCTCGAGCCCCCTGCTGTTCCTGGATCAGAGATGCTCGCACAGACTGTCCTCATTTCCAGGTCTACTATTTTGATAAACGCTTTCATTTCATTTCAACATTCATTAATTCCAGCTTCTCCTATTCGCTGCTTTTTTCTGTTTTATGTAATAGTAAACTAACACATTTGGGTTTTAGACTGTTGGTCGTACAAAACAAGACATTTAAAGGTGCTCAATAGTAAATTCAGAGCATTTCTATAGAGTGCCCCAGAGATGACGTGGGCCAACCAGGAAGTTAGCATCGCCCCTCGACAAAAAGCCAATGGGGTTTTTCCATGGGGTTTTGGATTATTGCAGAAAATAAGCTCTGTGGCAAACAAATGTTTATTTTACTCGCATGTTTTGTTCAGCAAGGTAATCTTCACAAATGAACACCACTTTTATGATTTTTGAAGTGTGAATGCAATCGCCAGAAGTAAAATGCTAACGTTAGGCTATAAGCGAACTACACCACAGTTGCATGAACGCGGGTATACACAACTAGGCTGTAAAGGCAGACGAGCTGGCGTGATGACGTTTAGTAGTCTCATTTAGCCACTTGTTAAAAAACGCCTTTTAAGACACAAAAGGGCTTCAAAATTGTGGGGTATCAATTGATGTATTTTATGTCAAACGACAAAATCTTTTAAGCTTGTGTTAACCACAGACCTTTTTTCAGGCATCTAACTAAAAACCCATTCAAAAAACCCATCGACTTCCAGATGAGGGAACCGAAAATTCTAAAATGCAAACTCATTTCCGGGTTTTAGGACTCATTCCTGTAGCACTCTATTGCCTCCAAACGGCTCTCAACATGGCAACGGGTGAGCTGGCGGCTCACAGCTAAAAGTGCAAACAACGACAACAGTGCTGACAGAACTAACAGTGTGGGGGAACCGAAGGGTGGGTGCTACGCTTCCGCGATGCCAGTCTGTACGGCGTTATCAGCTGTAACCGCCGTTTGAGAGCTGAGTGCTGAGTGGTGGCCGTGAGCTAGCTAGTGGGGCACGCTCACATGCACTACCATGCACTAAAAGGCCTTCACGGCCGGCCCGGCTATGTCAACAAAGCACAGAAAAGCTCAGATTACAACACACACAGAGGGAGAGCGACTTCATTCTCTGCTCAGTTAGACATTACTCCTGTAGATCATCACATAGCAAAAGATGCTGCTATATTAATGCTCTGAATATCATATAATATAGAGAACCTTTAATGATATCAACTTGGGATTGTGGGAATCTGTGAAAGGCATTTTTATATTTTATAGACCAAACGATTTATTGCTTGATCGGTTGATGATGAAAATAATCTTTAGTTGCAGCTCTTAAATACAAAATTGTTTTGTTTTTCACAGGCAATCTACTGGAACTGCAGACAAGAGAGATGCATGGAAATGTGTTTTTGTTCAAAAGTCACAAGCCCTGAAGCTTGATCTGACCTCCCGTGCAAAGAGGCCCCTGGTAACCCCGACCATGCCTAAATTACGTTTGAACTAATTAAGGGACAACAGTGTGCAAACAGTCCAGTGTTTGCCCCTTGGTGCTTTAATATGGTTGGCTGCAGTGTCACCTGACCGCGGCCCCCAGAGGCACAGCGACATGTGACAGGACGGGAGTGCATGTGCACTTCGTCCCGTCTACCCAGCTGCTATGAAACCAGGGAGTGTGCTGCTGACGGGGGGGGATGGGAGCAGAGGTTAGGCCTGAGATGGAGGGAGGGTTGATGAAAAGGGGGTGGAGGAGGGAGGTTAATGCATGACGAGACAGCAGTAATTCTCCTCCATTAGGGTCACTGTGTCAGCAGGGAGCTGGAGACCAATTAACAAGCCACAAAGGGCTGTAAAAGAGGGTCAATCGATTAGAGGCTAGGAGAGCCCAGTCAGCATCTCACGTGTAGTGTGAAATCATTTACAGTACTCATCGCCATCACCGAGGAACCGTCCCGCACCGTGGAGTATAGAGAGCACCACAACCACGCAGCGAGAGGAGATGGGAAGCGACAGGCTCTCAGCTCCGGACAGGGGACAGCCAGAGGCCCCGTCCAGCTCGGGCCCCGTATCTGACGCACAGAGAGGAGACAGGCGAAAAGAGCCAAGTCACAGACTGTCAGGATAATTCCTCCCCTGGTCGAAGAGAAGCTCCCGCAGCCACACATTCATGTGTTCGGGCCCCACTGCTGATAATACCGCTCGACTCTCTTGGTCGCTCTCGAGTCGAACTCACTGCTGCGTTGTGACAGCGCATTAGCAGAGAAAGGTTGGGCTGATGTGGAACGCAGCTCCAGTTCAATTACATCCATCTTCTCCGACTACTGAGGGTTTTCTCGAAGAGACTAGAGAGCAGCATGATCAAGAAAAACGGAATATCACAAATAGACCTTTTTTTTTCAAATAAATCGATTAATTATCTTGTCCATAACCAAAAATACTCAGTTCACAATGATTAAAAAAACTAGAATTTCCGCCTCGCGGTTGTATGCTTCCGCCAACCAGTCAAGTAGCAGTTTACATCCATGTCTGTCCAAAATGTTATCACTTCATCATTTTATCCTGTTAGACATTTGTGTGAAATTAGCATATGAATTCTTGAGTTATGGCCAAAAGTGTGTTTTGTGAGGTCACAGTGAACTTGACCTTTGACCTCTAAAATCTCATCAGTTCATCCTTGAGTCCAAGTTGAAGTTTGTGCCAAATTTGAAGAAATTCCCTCAAGGCGTTCCTGAGATATCACGTTCACGAGAATGGGACGGATGTGAGGTCACAGTGACCTTGACCTTTGACCTTCAAAATCGAATCAATTCATCCTTGACTCCCAGTGAACGTTTGTGCCAAATGTGAAGAAATACCCTCAAGGCGTTCCCGAGATATTGCGTCACGAGAATTGTATGGACGGACGGACAAACTGAAAACATAATGCTTCCGGTGTCTATAAGGTAACCCACGAGTTGGGAAACTCTCACGAGATGGTTAAGGTTAGGCATTGATCTTGAATAGTTAAGGTTAGGATAGGTCGTCGGGCAGCGAGTCTAGCAAGAGTTTTTGCAAATTTGCGGGTTACCTTCTAGACACAACTTCGGTGCGGAGGCAAAATCAGAAAAGCAGCAAATATTCAAAAAAGCTGCACAAGTCCAATGAATGTTTTGCATTTTTAGCCACACTAGTGGCTTTAAATTAGCAACTGTTAGCATGCTTACATCCTAAACCAAGATGGTGAACATAGTAAACATTAGCTGCTAAACATCAGCATGTTAGCATTATCATTGTGATCACAATGTTAGCATTTAGCATAAAGTCACAGGGCTGCTGGCATGGCTGTAGACTCAGAGTCTTTCACTTGTCAGTTGCTTGATGTAACATTTAAGAGATTATCAGAATTGTTTTCCAATTAATTTCGCTGTCGATCAACTAATTCATTGACTAATCTTTTCCACTCTAATCAAAAATTTGACTCATCATTTGAATCGCTTCTGAAAACAATTAGTTGATTAACACATTAAACGACAGAAAACTATGTTGTTGATAACTGATTCACTCTTTAAGTCATTTATTAGGCAAAACAAAGCCAGACGTTTGTTGATCCCAGCTTGTCAAATGTGACAATTTGCTCTTTTATATGGTTAAAACATTTGTGGATTTTGGGCCGTTGGTCAGACAAATCAAGCAATCTGAAGATGTCACCTTGGGCCCTGGATGAATCGTAGAAAAAGAGAGGTTGATCAGTAGGCATAATAATCGTTAGCTGCAGCCCTAATGCAGTCATTAAAAAGATAAACATGACAGTTACACAAAGCCCAAAGGGAAAACTCCTTTGTGTACATCCTTGCAAGTGGGAACTTGCGCCTGACAAACAGCCAGCCTCTTTTAAAAACAACTTTCCCACAAACAGTTTTTCTACCACAGATCTCTGACCACAGTTCACACCCTCGTCTGTGAACATCCAGGCTGAGAGGCCGATAAACAAGTGTTTCAGTGTCGCGTTGGGATGTCGCAGGGGAGCAGCTTAAGACCGGACAGCAGACAGTATAATACAATCACCTCATTAAAATTTCATCGCCTCCTTCTGTCCGCTCGTACCGTGAGAGCGGCCGAGGCTCTACAGCTGCTCCGCTGAGGGGACGATCATGTTTAAATCACCTCAAATTCACTGTCAGACGAGGACACGCGCATTATCTCGTCGTGTTAGCTCGTAGGAAACACATTCACCCCCTCTGCAGGTGAAACGCACCCACTAGTCAAACCCCATCATTGTCTCGGACCTTAAATCCCTCTCCCCTCTTATTGCCCCCCTCTCAAATCTTCTTTTCAGTCGCAGATTACACAGCCATCCATTCATCCAGCCGATACCACGAGGACAGCCGTCACAACATGCTTCGTCACTCTGCGCACGGCTCCTGACAGGCAGACGGTGAGAAGTACAAATCCCTCAGGTTTAATCTCACCGGTGCAGAGAGGAGGGTTTGTTTTTTTTCAAGCGACAGCGACCAGGCTGCAGGCCACACAGAGCGGGCATGTTGGTGACAGTAACCTTGAAACCTGCTCTATATTAACTAACCGAGAGAGTCCTAAACAAACCTCCCTGTGTTTGCCATTGCAGAGGGCAGGGCTGTCGAGACACACTAAACAAACTAAATCAAAAGCATGAGGCCTTTGGAGAGAGCAAGTCTGCGGCACATTAACACTCTAAACAGACCTCTGTCACACAAGCTATTTTCTCAGATAGCACCGACTGAACTGCCCGCTTATCTCCAGCCGGAGCTCACCACCAGCTTTCATGTTCATCCTCGTGCTAAACCCTTTTTGTCTTTTCAAGTTATAACCAGGATTAACTTTTATATACACAAACAAAACCTTAAATTCCACCAGCGCCCTCCGTTCGGGCTCTCGGTCTCACAGCGGAAACCAAACTCCCCGCTTCTCCTCTCAGGAAGTTGAAGAGAGAATAGGAATTTTGTTTTATCTCAGATAGAGTTCCTATAATCCCCCCAAATCCATCTGGTTTTCAGTCTGTGTGTGTAAGACTTTGTGCACTCATGACTTCTCTCTTCTGAGCCCCCTATTTTGAACAATAATGAGTTCAGATATTATGGCGACATTACAGAGTGGTATTCTTCCATGTATTATCAGTTTTAGAAAGCTGATTTTTTTTTTTCCCTATGGTTACTGAAAATATCTCATGTGACTAGAGCTGCAACAATTAGTTGATTGATTAATCGTTTATGTAATTTTTCATGCAAAAATGCCAAAAAGATTTGACCTAAGATTAGAAAATATTTCACCAGCATTGACAGGAATCTTTCTGTTTTCTGATAATTTATAGGACAATCAATTAATAGAGAAAATAATCTGATAAAGAAAACAATCAATAGTTGCAGCCCTACATTTGACCATTTCTTAGGAATATGAAAATACACCATGAGACGCACAAATTGACCCAACGCCTGCAAGATTAGTGAGCTTTAGGCTATATCCACATTAATACGTTTTAAAACAAAAACGATCTCCGTCCAGACGAGCGTTTTAGGGCCATTTCAGAATTAACGCATATCACATGACCATACAAATACACTGGCCATGTGCATGCTGGTGTAAACAGGAAGCAGCGCTGGACACAGGAATTGATGCAAAGTGCTCAAATAATAGCTTGCCTACTGCGCATGTAGGCAGTAGTAGCGTTATAAAATGCAGAATTTAACTTCCCAACAGATGCTACAATAGACAACAATGTCAGCAACGCCTGTAACTCGTTATCCATGTTGAAATTAACCGCTGATGGTCGAGGATGATGTCGTTTGTTTTCTATTGGAAAAGGTTCACCTGATGGGGCGTGGCGAATCAGGGAAGGACACGTCATGACGTAGCAAAAGTTATGCGTTTTAAAAGGAAAAAGTATTAGTGTGGATGTAGCCTTAGAGGTGCTGGTAGGCTGATTTTGTTACCTTTGGACAAAGCCAGGCTAGCTGTTCCCCTCCATTTCCAGTCTTTATGCTAAGCTAAGCTAACCGCCTGCAGCTTCAGATTTACCGTACACACACACGAGAGAGGCATCAAGCTTCTCATCTAACTCTCAGCTAGAAAGCGAATAAGTGCATTTCCTAAAATGACAAACTATTTCTTTAATTGTTGTTGCCTTAAACTACACAGAACATAACTATCACTGTCCTGCAAAGAGGAGATGAAATATTTTAGCTGCATTGCATTAACTAAATGATATATGAATAAGAGACAAAGCCGATTAATAAAATCAACCAGAATGCAACTTGTAGTATGGAAACAGATCTTTGAGATCACTGTAACCACTTCCACACTATACTAACATATAAAGTACTGTATAAACTCTTTCCTAATACTCATAGTATACTGTATGTAGACTAAATAAACTGGCATTTAGTGTAGAAGAAATCAGAGTCCGCTGTTCTGTACTGACTTTAAAATGATGTATGATGCGTGACTTTGGACAGCTACTGCCACTTTAATTATGGAAACTTCACAGAGACAAAGCTAAATGTTTTTCCAAAGATTTAATAGATTACTTTTATGTTTTCCCAGCTGTCCCTGGAGCTGTCTCACCACAACCCACAATTTGTTCTAATTTCTTCCAAGTGAAAATTGAAGATCTTCCTGTGAGTTTTCTGTTGCTCAAGCAATTTGGAACAATATATGCAGTGGAGGATAATACCGATTCAGCGTGTGTACAGTTGTCTTTCTGTACAGTTAATTTTGTCAGTCGCACAGTATGTATATAGGCTGACAATCCATCCTTGGAACAATGTGTTCTCACTACGTAGACTTTAAAGCTACAGAAGGTGTTTGGCCTGCAGAAGCTCTTCCTCTCATCTTCACGACTAGCTGGATTAACGCCCCAATGTGAGCCGTCGGCGCTGACTAAAGTGGCCCCTAAACGAGGACGAGTGACGGGGGCCGAGGCCGGGTGGTGTTTCCACCTGTGGAACCTGATACGCCACAGAGCACAGAGTGCTCCCTTCGCCCACGGCTGATTTGGCTCTGGTTTGTCTGATAAAGGGAGGAGCAGCTCTTACTTTCACAGAGTGTGATGACACACCCGCCCACAGGTGGATCGACTGCCCCTTCACAGGCTTTCTGTGTGGGACATCCACAGAGAGCGATGCTGTGACAGCTTCTTGTGTGGGATTTAATACCTACAAAATAAGCTGTCCATACCTGTGGTTTGCTAGAGATTACATTGTGTAAAATAAACCCTCTGACGTTTGAGGCGACATTCTCCTCTGCTACTTCTAATAGGAAGGCAACGCTAATGTCTATGGACAAGTCACCTTATAACAGCAACGTACATGATCAGAGTGACTGAGTTCAGAAGAGTTTGTTTGACACCGAGCTCGGCCTGTTGGTCATCTCATCCAATATGTACGACACCAAAATCACCAAATCTCTGTCTTCAGTAGCTTATACATGCTAATGCTGTAAAATACATAGACAACTACTGTACTATTATCCAATGCATGAAGAGAGGAGCTGAAATGACGTCAATTAGTCAAACTATGTTAATAATCGATTCATCGCTTAAGACGTTTTTAAGTAAAAAAATATTCCTTTGTTTAAGCTTCTGTAAATATTGCTGTTTTATGTCAGTAAATTGAATATTTTTGTGTTTTGGACCCTTGGTCGGACAAAACAAGACATCTGATGACGTCACGTTGGGCTCTTGGAAAATCATTTTAAACGTTTTCTGATAGTACATCACCCAAACGATTAATGTAGAAGATAATCAGCAGATTAACTGTTTATGAAAATAATCATTAGATGCAGCCCTATATAAAGTAGGGCTGTGTATTGGCAAGAATCTGGCGATACAATACGTATCGTGATATATGGGTATAGGGGCTTCAATATATTGCGATATATCGCGATACTGTAAACAAGGCTATATATTGCAATTTTTTAAATCTAATTTTAGGAAAACTGTCATTGTATAAAGAACGCCCCACCATGCATAAAGTCAGAGTAAAAAAAGTCATTTTTTTTATGCAATTAGTGTAACATCCAACATCATAGCACTACTTTGAGAGGACACATACACTGAGAAGGCCCATATCATTACAAATCAAATAAAGTATTGACTATTCATTAAAAATGTATACAGTGTTTTTGAGAATACAGTATCACAAAACATAATATTCTAATACTCAATATTTTCTTACATCTCTATTATTAAGTATCTGAACGCTTTTCGGACAAAACAAGGCAAGATGGATACAAAATCTAGCAGGATAAGAGACTTCTTTTTGTATAGCTTATTATTGTCCTTCCAGCACCCAGCAAAGCCTTTCAGCAGGTTAAACAGTGGATACTTAAATACTCTTTTCTGTTTTATGGGACTGGTATAACCTGCCGTCCTCCTATGATTTTACTTATATTTATGGAGGTCAACTGTGCGCTTAATCTTGTTCCAATCTGCTCTGTCCTGACTTTGTAAAGTACAAATGTCTTTAATTACTGACCATATTTCACCAAACACAGATTCTGACGAATATTAGTCCGGTGTGATTTACGATTTTACGAGCGGCTAATAGAGCTATCCGTTTAGCAGAAAGTCAGTAAATCTGAGTGAAACAGACTTTATTCATTATATGAATTCTGCAAAAAACACAGAAGAACAGGGACAAATTCTTAAATTTATCCAGACACCACAATAATCCCTTAAAAATATTTTCACAGTAACATTTTTTATTTCAGGAACCTGTTTGTTGGGTTTAGTAGAAGCCTGTCCAGGAATATGACACCTGTAAAATCCCATCCGACCTCCTCTGCTGGTCTCTAACAGCCACTGGCAGCTGTTTCATATGAAGTAACAATGGCTGACAGTCTGCAGGTCATGGTCATCAACGAGACAGAAATAAATTACATCTGACTCCGTGTTAGACAACCCTAAAAAGACAGGCGGAAAATTAAACCGCTTCCAATGGTGATTACACGTATATTCATTTACTGTAAATCAAGCTGTGCTGAACTTTATAGTGCAGTTTAAAATCTCTATTTTACGCTTCCTTTTCTAGACGAATGCTATTTTTTTTTTTTTTTATTCTGTTGCTTTGCCAAAGCAGGAAAAAAAATGATGCAAGTGGAAGAAAGGCACTACTACGAGAAAATGTGTGTGTGTGTGTGTGTGTGTGTGTGGGTGGATGTCTGGCCTCTTTCCCTGGCTTCATCTCCAGCACCCCATGTAACACACTCACCGGGACCGAATGTGGACCAAGATAGAAAAACCATTTAAAAGGATGGTTTTACTATGAGCTACACTGACACTACCTCCAAAACGTGAACAAAAGAAAGCACATCTTGCTGCTTTTGCTTCCTGTCTTTTGTACAACGTTCCTATGCAGAGATAATTTTGTAGATCCTGACGGTCAGGACACCTGAGGCCATGCTTGCTCATGCCGTCATCGCTTATGTAATGATATTCATTTCTCCTTGCAGTTCACCTCACCGTGCTGACATTTGTGAGCACAAGCCATCTGTGAGCGAGTTCACGCAGCTATAAAAGCGTCCAAAGGTTAACAAATTCTCAGTTTGTTTCTCTTAAATGTCAGCTTTGCAGTGGCACCGGCCACAGATAAAGAAGTAATCTTACTGCATACTGTATGTTGTTTAAAGGACTCTGATGGAGCTTATTTGTATTTTAACCAAACGACAACACAACATTTTGGGGGTTTGTCCTTAATAATAATGGCAAGAGACTGTTGAAGAGATAATGAAAATCCCAGATAATCTTATGACACAAAACATATTTTGGATTTGAACCCGTTAACCTGTTTATATTTTTGACACTTACTGTTAATCTGTTTATATTTATGACATCTGTTTACATTTCTGGTATTGTATACATTTAGTTTTTGCACCTTATGGATAATCTTTATTATTTATATTTTGTTAATTTGCACCCCTACTTTGTACTGAAACTGCTGCACAACAATTTCCGTCAGGATAAATAAAATTAAAAATCAAATTCTATTTTATCTTAATCCTGTTAACAGAATGAATTTCCCGTTGATTATAAGGTTATCTAATCCTAAAACTCACCTGTTCCTCTTAGCTTTACCCTTGGGTATTTATAATTACTACAATTTTATAGTAATTTTAGTTACTTTTAACATGTGTCAAGAAATATTTTATCTATAATTTTATTCATCCTATTTTGACGCTTTGAATCCCATGTTTGTTGTGTAAACTGTCTTAACAGTTGTGTGAAGCACCTTGAGATTTCGCTGTATTTTAAAGTGTGCTATATAAATTAAGTTTCACTATTATTATCATTACCTTTATACACACATACTGTAAGGGCTTGGTAGAACATAATTATATTATTGCTTTATTACAGTATGTTCAGACCTACATTTCCTGGACGGAAATACTTTGCTTGTGTGATTATAAAAAGTAGCTCCGAGAAGCTGGCGAGGCGAAATCAAACAGTCGGTTTGAATTTGTGAGCAATTAATACGATGACTCATCAAATTGCCTGAGGTGCAGCTTAGAAAAACACCATGCCATGATAGCAAAGCGTAAAGGAAAGAGCCACCTGCCAGAGGACGAGCTGGCTACAAAGACAGAGCGCGAGGAAGGAAGGAAGGAAGGATGGGTGAATGGATGGAGGGAGGGTCAGAGGGAGGAGGAGCAGCCATCTGCAGGCTGAACGCAAGCCTGTGAGATGCCATAATCCATCCTTAAGTGTGAGGAGGGGAGACAGCACTTAGAAGTATTTATAATCCCCTTGCACTGTCTCCTTCCATCAGTGTGATCGGGCTCTGACATGGAGTCTTTATCAGAGAGGGGAGGGTTATAACATGAAATGCTAATCCAGCTTGTCTTAGTTTGCTTCTGTTGACTTAATGAATTTATAGCATCTCAAGTTGTGTAGGACTTCCTCTTAACTCGCACCTACAATATTATGAATTTGGAAGAATTGTTTGAGATCAGTTATTTGCTGCCTGGAGTTAGATGAGATGATTGACACCGCTCTCATGTCTGTCAAAGAGTATAAAAGCAAACTCCAGTGTTTTTTTGACAACAGCCGCTGTCGCCATTTTGGACTGAAAACGCTTATTATATTTTTTATTGTTCAATAAAGGCCATTTCGGTAGAATATGACGATAGAATATAAATCATTTTGTTTTACATTCGTACAGCACTTTTTAGGCGGGCATTTTATTGTCGTCCGGTAGTCGCGTTCAGTCCAAAATGACGGAAGCGTAGCTTTGCTGCTGGGCGCTGATGTTGCACTGCAACGATCACTTGACTTTGTGTCTGTACGGGAAACTACAGCCAGCAGCCAGCTATCTTAGCTAAGCATAAAGACTGGAATCGGAGGGAAACAGTTATCCTGGCTCTGTCCAAAGGTGACAAAATGTCTCTAAAGCTCACTAATTAACACCTTATATCACTTTTTTTTTTTATTTGTACAAAAACTGAAGTGTAAAAACAAACAAACAAGCTAGAGTCAAGCTATGTCTTATCTTATATCTTAGCTGTTTCCAATCTTAATGCTTAGCAGCAGTCTTTGTGCTTAGCTAAGGTAACTAGCTGCTGGTGCTATAGCTTAGAGTTAGATGAGAAAGTCGATACCACATGGTATCAATCTTCTCATCTAACTTTTGGCAAGAAAGAAAATAAGCACATTTCCTGAAATGTAGAACAATTTCTTAATCACCCCGTTGAAAGAACTGCTTGACATGGTATGGATTTCGGTCTCAGTTAGGCAGTTTCATACCCATAGGCCTATAGATTGGCAGGCGATCAAGTAAATAAAACAGCAAATGTAATAGAATGCTGTAGGATCTTTTGTTTTCCTGGTCGATTTCATCCGCCAGATTATACGCTGTATGCAGGAGGTACAGGGAAATCAATCCACTTTCATTAACTGCTGCTGATCTGGGTGCAGGATGGTGGGAGGGTGGGGGGAAAGAGAGAAGTCTGTCCCATCAATTGCATCGGGAGCTGAGCTCATGCATCCAATGCAGTGCAGTCACCATCACCCACACAGCAAAAAAAAAGAGAGACCACCATAACAGAGGCATACCCACATGCACGAAGGGCCTGCACTGCGTACATGAAAGGAAAGGAGGGCTTGAAAGGAGACGCTTTACGTTTGATCTGGTTGAAGGGCGGTTTGTGGAGGGGCGGGACAGATGGAGGACCTCGCCCGGAGATCAATGAAAGTCCTGAGCTTTAACATGTCGCACATGTGAGGAAGGACCTACTGGTCTGTGAAAAAGTGCTAAAAGCTGCTGTCAGGGTTGCAGTAGGTGTGAAAAACCCCACTCTCCATTTTTACTACCCACTGTCACACGTTTGTGAAAAAGACAGATCAACTGTTATTCACCAACTCAGCCCAAATGGAGGCAGTTATGTGCTATAAATTTCTCCAGACACGTGTGAATTTTAGCTGTTTTAATCACAGATGGCTGGTCTAATTTTAGCTCGGCTTCAGAGGACAGATTTCTACTCAAAAAGGGTGATCTGCTGCGACGGCGGCCTGGCTTCGAGGAGCTGCCACACTGCCACGCTAATCCTGTGGAATGCCTGCGCTGGACGGAGGGGCTTGAGATTGCCAAGGCATTGCCTGGCCTATTAAAAAGGAGAGCTGCCAACTGTATGCATATGGCGCTTGAGAAGCAGCACTAGACACAGTCGCCTAAAACCTATTCCTTCAAACGGCATTAATGAATCAGCTATTGGAGTCACAATCATCGAGGAAGCACAGTATGAAATCGCAGCACTAACACAGATTAAGTGTGGAAGCAGCGGTGCACTTTGGGCCGTAAACTGTCAGTCAAAATAAGAGAAAATGCATTGTATGTGAATGCTGTAATGAAAGGTGTCATTCAGGAAACAGAAACTTGCTAATGTGCAGGTGTTAAATTTGAGGTCATTTCAAGTTAATTTCCCAAAACATCAAACTATTCCTTTAAAAGCTTCTCTATACGACATCCAGAGCATTAATATAACAACTATTTGTTACTGTATGTAAAGATATAGAGGAGTAAGGTCTCCCTCTGTGTGTGTTGTAACCTGAGCTTCTCTGTGCTTTGTTGACATAGCCGGGCCGGTCGCTCATGCTTTTAGCTCACGACCCACTGCTCTGCACTGCTCTCAAACGGCGGTTACAGCCGATAACGCCGTCCCGGCCGACGGCGCCATTGCACAAGCTAGCGCTAGCACTCCCCCCAGGTTAACACTGTTAGCTCTGTCAGCAGTGTTGCCTTTGTTTTCACTGTTAACGCTGTTAGCATCGTTAGCTGCAAGCCTCTGGCTCAGCTGCCGCCATGTTGAGAGCCGTGCGGAGGCAATCAAAATGCTCCCAATCTGGCATTTAAAGTTTCAGGAAGCATTTTGAATGTTTTTATAAACTTAAAGCTTGCGCCAACGTGTCGTTGATGGCCAGAATATGAGACAGATGGTTGATAGGGAGGTTAGGAGGTTAATGCCCTGTAACCTAAATCCAGAGATAAACATATTCTGTATCATAAAGCATTTGACTTTTAACACACTTTATTGGGTAGGATAGCAGCAGATAAATCAGTCCTTTACATAAATAGGAGATTTACACAAGATTTAAAAATGCCAGGAAAGTTTCCCTTCAAGCATCCAGAGGGGAGGTGCAATCTTGAAATATGAAACCTCCATCAGTCAAGACAGGATTGAGCTTTAATGGAGTCTTTCTACTCTCCTCCCTCGCAGTAAAAAAATGTCAATCCTGACACAAAATCCCACGAGGCGTTTGTGTTAAAAAGCCATTACAATTTAAAAAAGGATTTTACATCCAGAGGTTTCATGCTCCTTTAACCAATTAAGACGCCGTGCATGAGGTCGTCCCATAGTAGGATAATTCACAAGCCGCTTCCTAAATTAAGCGGTGTGGATTTCAGCGTGAATTAACTGTCAAAATGCCTATTTTTGTCAAGACGGTCTTAACTCCTGTGGAAGAATGAAGAGGAATATGCCAATGGCTTGTTAGCTGCTCCTAACGCCTCATTATTCCTGCGTAACGACCTCCTTTTGCTCTCCGTGGGGTTTGTTTTACGAGTTTCAAAACCACCAAGATCTGTTTCACCCAGCCCAGAGGCCAAGAGGGACAGTTTCTCTTTAAAGAGAATTTACTCGACTGTTGGCCACCAGAGGAAAGGCATCAATCAGAGGCCACTTAGAGGTAAAGTTTCATGATTTAGCAGCACCTATAGACACATGAGCTCATGGCACCAGAGGAGAGAAGGACGAGCTGCTGCTTTGCATGCTCTTACCATGAATCACGTTTTATAGCAATTGGTAAGCACTTCAGTTCACTCGTTTATGGAGCCTGCTCTCAATGCCAAAAACCCATACGGCACACAAAGACGACAGTTGTTTTTAATGCACGCAGATCTACTGCATGCCTCTGGGGTAGAGAAACGCTACTCTCATCGCCCTTCAATTAAAACTATTCTTTTATTGCTGAGTGACTGTCACTCCTTTGAAAACGAGTGAGTTGTAAACAAGCCGAGAGGGAAAACAACACAATATCTGCAACCAAACACAAACAAAAACAGATCCACAATAATTTACATCAGGTCTAGGGAGGCAGATTATCTCACATCATTTCTACACCAACAGCAGCAGGTGGGCAGTGCAGATAATCCCTCCAACCACTAACATCTTATGGACAACAGATCTTTTAATTAACCTGCACCTGTTCACCCCGAACACCGAAAGAGGAAATGAAGCACAACAATTTGCGATTGTGCCTACAATACTTCTTGCTTGTTAGATGCTTAAAAAGTTGATTAAATGATCCTGTTACACCTTTTAATTGTGTTATGTGCTGTGTCTGTGAGTTTACATCCACCTGTTTTTATGCACATTGAAAAAAAACTGGGTCGAAAGAAAGAAGTTAAAGGACCAGTGTGTAACAATTAGAAGGATCCATTAGCAAAATTAGAATATTATATTAATAAGTATGTTTTCTTTAGTGTATCATCACCTGAAAATAAGAATCATTGTGTTTTCGTTACCTTAGAATGAGCTGTTTATATCTACATAGGGAGCGGGTCCTATACAGAGTCCACCATGTTGCACCGCCATGTTTCTACAGTAGCCCAGAACGGACAAACCAAACACGGTTAACTTTTCATGCTTGGGCCGACGTCGATATCGTTACTCGCTCCCGTCATCGCCACTCTCTCTCTCTCTCTCTTGCTTCACCACTCACTTCCCACGTCTGCTCCAAATAACCTACGCTACTCTTTCAACAACTGGCTTTAGAGAGGGCCATTCACGTTTTTGCGTCGGTCACCGTAGCAATCCTACATTTGGCACACTGGAGAAGTTATAATCTGCAACCTCACCGCTAGATACCACCAGATCCGACACACTGTTCCTTTAAAAAAAAGTCAAAATATAGCTAAAAGGTTTTTACGCTTGTCTGAGGTAGAAAAGTTGGTGTATCAATAAAAACAAAATGCAACAAAGTGCAATGGAAACATACATGCATACATACTGTACATACATACATACGCAAATAAATCATGTCGTACATGAAGCATGAAGACTAAAATGTTCCCTGAAGAGACGAAAAATGCCGACAGACAAAATCATCAGATCATGCGTGGACCAATTAATACATGAAACAAACATAAATGCTGTATTTCCATCATGTTTTCCACTCAGTTTTCCATCACTTGAGGTCCGACTGGAGGGTTTAATGGGGTTGTGTCTCGAAGACAACACACAAATTTTGAAACTCTTGCGAGATGGTTAAGGTTAGGCTTTGACCTCGAATGGTTAAAGTTACGATAGGTCGTTGGGCAGCAAGTCTCGCAGGAATTTGTTCAAGTTTTTCCGCAATTTACGGGTTACCTTCTAGACACGACCGTTTAATAGCACCCGACTGGAGAATTATCACCAACAGCTGTTTATCTCGATAAACAACTCCTAATATTTGCATAACAGTAGTGGATGGAAACGTGCATTAATTTGCATTTTCTTTTGCCGAGTCTCTGTAAATTTGGTTAAAATTTGCGCAACATTTGGACGCAAACTTTACTTGTGTCTGCTCTGTATGTAACTCTCCACTATTTCTTTCTTTGCAGTGGGTCACTGCCTATGTGATGCTCTGGTTTGGTGCTTCGAACACAAACTACAATAAAACTGCTGGTAATACCAGAAAGAGCAGCTCTGCAGTCATTAACCAGCGCTCTCTTTTCTTTCCTGTCCTTCATAGATAAGTACTCCACTCCACACAAACACACCTCTCCAGCTGACCTGCTATGTGAGTGCGAGATAGCAGGTGTGGGTAAACCATTATCAGCTTTACTGTGGGAGTTATTTTAGTCCGATCCCACAAGAAGAAGGAGAAAAATGTGCAATGCCCTCTGTGACACATTCATTAATTAGCTCGAGGTGGAGGAGTCCAATCCTACAGGATCACTGAGAATAAAAATGTTTTTTATGTGTCGACACAATGACTCATTGATTGTTTGTTTTAGAAGTTGTGAAACCGATACGCGCATTAGTTTTTGCACCACTTGAACTTTGCCAGGTCACGGCGAACTGAAGGCAGAATGGAGATGGGATAATGATGTGGATTTCCCCTTGTCAAAGTCTGTGACCTGCCTCGCTGTGATTCACCGTTATCACTGCAGAGTGCGGGAAGCAAAGCCATGAGTCTGATGTGTCACGAGTCACTTGTGTTCCTCTCAGGCAGAAAAACTGCTAACTTTTTCCCCTCCCAGCCTTCTTTCCTCCTCGATGCTGCTGCTCACCTTCAAAAACGAGTCAAATTGACGCCTCTCAGATATCCAAAAAGAAAACAGCGTTATATAATATATATAATGTGAATTTCCGCTTCGGACGAATTTGCATTCCCATTGAACTGCGAGTGGAAAAAAGAGCTCCTTTTCCTGATTTGTCAGTTAGCTGATTCGAGGCTGTGAGGTGTGCACATCAGTGGCAGTGACAATTTTAGGTCCTGTGCTTTTGTGTCCATGGTAACTGGGAGGGAAGGTGAGGGTGTTTTAGGTGTGTGTGTGTGTGAGGGAGCAGTTGGCAGACAGTGAGCGCACACAGACACAATGCACTAATTCACAAAAAATAAACAATCGCTGCTCGCTGCTCCGATTATCAGCTGCTATGATCTCAGACATGCTGTGGCTCCTGTTCTCCCCTATCAGTCTGAATCTGTGAAGAGCACATAGGTTAAAGCAATACAGAAACCCGCCCACCCTCGGCCTGTACAGTACACGATGCCCTCCTCTGACTGACTGCGAGCCAGCTCTGAGCTACGCCTCCTGCAGTTGTCCACTTCTCTGCTTTCGTTGGATGCAATTTCTTTGTTCAGCGAGGCGAGGTGCTGACGTCAAATCGCCTCCTTTGTTTCAAAAACGCCTCGGCTGCATTGTTCGTCTAGCATGAATTCTTCAACCTGCCCCTGTTGCCGGGAGCAACAATGAGATAAATGACAAGATTTTTCAATCAGCGCATAAAGGAGCGGAGGGGGGGGGGGCAAAACAAAAAAGAGGAATTAGCGACAAATAGAGATGTCGCCCATTCCTCGTAAGAATAAATCACAGAGAGGACAATGCAATTTTGAAATCTTTTGTCAGCTAAATTATATGAAATGCTTTAAGAGAACCAGTTGTTTATTTATTTACAGTTTCTTTGCAGATATGTTCTTGAAGGACTGCAATCAAGCAGATGTTTTGTATTGTTTTTTGAATAATTAAGTGATAATTTTTAAGTAAAAATGGCAAATATTTACTGGCTCCAGCTCCTAAATTGAGAATATTTTCTGCTTTTTTCTTCTGCCTTCTGTGAGAGTAGATAGATTATTTTTGGTTTGGACAATTAGAAGATTGAAAATTTGCTTTTTTTTTTTATTTTCTGACATTTTATTGACCAAATGATTGACCAAACGGATTCATCGAGAGTCATTAGCAGATTAATCAATAACGAAAACAATAATTAGATGCCAAGTGAGGTGTCCCATCACCACAATCAGCCAATCCCGTGCAAATTTCCACGGCTGCTGAGCTGAGAAAGTCTAGAAAACAAGCTCCTTCACCCCGAACGAGTCGACTGAATGATCCATCTGGACGTGCACCTGACAGAGCGGCTTCCTGCGCGGCCCTTTCATGGGATCAATAGTTGGCTTGTGCAGAGAAGGGAGGAAGAAGGGGGTTCAGAGCATTAACGTGTTGACATATGTGAGAATGAGCTGCGAGACACAACACAAGGGAGTTAGTGTACTTGACGGAGTCATTGAGCTGTTTGGTTAAAGGACCACCACAGTAAACAGCCCAGCTGATGAGAGGAAGGAGGAAGAGTCTTTGGCAGGAAGGAAGCGGAAAGGCCGAGGGGGCAACTGGGCAATGACCTTAACATTGACGGGGCCCCTGTGGATAAATGACTATAATTCAAGAGTGTGTTCGCTTCAAGTGAAGGGCTTAACTGCTCTGCCGACACCTGTTCAGCTCCACAGAGGAGCCTTTCACTGAGGACAGGTGCCTCTGCAGCGAGACGCCCACTTCCCCGCGCTCTCCGCTCCGCTCCCAGCTGCTCTCCTTTCAGACCTCAGACTCAGATTCCTCACATGCCGGCCCGTCCGCTCAGCAACCACCGCAGCGGTCACTAAGCAGCCTGATGGTAAAGAAGACAACTCCCTAATGCAAATAAGACCTCTGCCAGAGCATCACAAGATCAGGGTGTTTAAGATAAACTGGAATATGCTGCTTATTTATGCACTTAAAATGCATTAAAGCATCTTTCTCACTAAATGCAAGCTTCACTTCCTACATTAATAATAACTAGGGCTGTCAAAGTCAACGTGTTAAAGCAAATTTGTTTTAACGGCACTAATTTCTTTAACGTGTTAACACAACTTGCGAGGAATCCATGTCTTGTTAGCTTGTCAAGAAGGAGGCTAAATAACGCTCCAAACTCACGCTACATTTTGGCGAGGAAAAACTGTCATGGCCATTTTCAAAGGGGTCCCTTGACCTTTGACCTCAAGATATGTGAATGTAAATGGGTTCTATGGGTACCCACAAGTCTCCCCTTTACAGACATACCCACTTTATGATAATCACATGCAGTTTGGGGCAAGTCATAGTTAAGTCAGCACACTGACAGCTGTCCCTTTAAGGTACATTTTTAACAAATTAACGCGATTAATCGCGATTAAATATTTGAATCGACTGACAACCCGAATTTGTGCATTTAAAAAACTAAAAAGTTGCATTAAAGTATGTTTCTCTCTCTATGCTAGATGGTGGACAAGTTCCCTATAAGTATGTGTAAGCTTCACTTCGTATATGAATAATAACATGACATTACTTCCATTACAATCATCAGTTTGACTCAAATTCAAGAGAAATGAACTCAAGAATTTGCTGCGTCAGTCATTTCCTGACTTCATTTTGTATATAAGTGCGAGCGGTACTTGCAATTATTTTCATTATTTTATTAATTTAATGAATCAGCCAGTTATTTTCTCAATTAACCAATTAATCATTTGATCTATAACATGTCAGAAAAAATTATATTATAAAAAAGTGCTGTTTTCTTGTTTTGTATGACCAACAAACACCAAAACCCAAAGACATACAATTGACTGTCACATAAGACAAAAAAGCAAGAAAGCCTCACAATTCAGGAGCTGAAACGAGGGAATGTTTTGGTATATTGGCTTAAAAAGGCTTAAAAAATGGTTAATTGATAATCAAAATAGCTGCCAATTAATTTTCTGTTAAATTAACTAATGGTGTCCTCTCTCGTTTACACCCTGTTTACGAAATTCAGTTAAGCACAAATGTTTGACGCAAATCGGGCAAAACAAAAAAAAGCATCCTGCTGGAATAATTTCTGTGGGAGTTTGAACATGTGTGTGTTGCTGTGTGCATATTCACACTGTCATCTTTCTAGCTGGTTCAGTGACCTGTGCACAAGACTAACAGATTGGAGAGGGTGTGTGTGTGTGTGTGTGTCTGGGGGGGGGGGGGTCAGTTTTAGTACGATAGTGAGCAGAGCGCAGATGAAGCCAGATTGAGCACTGAAATGGTTTTGAACTATGTGCCTCATACCTTCAAATATCTGCAGTTTAACACCCCGACTACTAAACCTTCCGGAGGGGCTCACAGGTTTTTGTGGGAACAGACAGCAAGCATGTACGTGTTATGATAAACATACCCTTATCTAAGCTGCTTCACATAGCATGCATACCCGGGCACGTGTAAGCACTAGCCATGCTTCTCAGATCTGGGCCAACTGGCTGCGGTCCAGCAGCAGCAGGGCTGGGTCTGGCGGCTCGGTCCCAGCATGCTCGCTGTGTGAGGGGCAAGGTGCTCCACTGCATAGCTGGAATGTTTTCGGTCTTTGTTTGGCCCCAAAAGGCTGGGAGATTCATTTTAAAGGTCCTCGTATAGAGGAGGGCAAGTTGAGGCATGTCTATAACTCGTTCTCACGGGCGACTGTATTCATAACTGCTGCTGCTGCTGCTCATTTAGTGTCATTTGATTCAGGGATATTAATATAAATCTAATCACGAGCGGTCAGGTCAAAGACAAATCACGTGGATAGTTCTACTTATTTGGAAGAGAAAACAAAGGCGAACGGTTTGATTATTACCCAAACTGTCCGTTGTGAACATCAACAGATATCTTAAAATGCCTGTTTTCTCAGACTAAAATCTTAGAGGACTAAAAAAAAACCCACAAAATATTCACATTTAAGAAGTCAGAGCCAGTTAAGTTTTTTGCACTTCTGCTTAAAAGATGACTCAAGCTGAGGCTATGTTACTTTTGAAAGAAGAAATAACACATTATTCCTCTTACAAATGAAAAGTTGAATTCATAAGCAATAAAAATACTAATTTGCTTAATTGCTCAAGTCAATACAGTTTTGTTGATACAACCTTTACGTGATCTAGTATGACAGGCAACTTGTTAATGGCTAATCATCGCTAATGATAGCAAACTTTATAGAGACAGTCTACACGCCCCCAGCTTGGAGAAGCAGACAGGAGTTACCGCACCGGAGCAAAGTAATGTAGCCTACTGCTGTGGACGGGGCCGGCAGCAAAACGTATTTTAGCCACCAAAAAGACAGACTCACCAAAAACAATCTATATCAGTTTAAGTATAGGTTATATTTTGAATATTTTCGTTGGTTTACCTTGCCGTGAGACGGCTCTAGTCTACAGTATGTTTCCGACGGGTAACTGAAGCCGTTATCTATGCTCTCACCAAAAGCAACCAGACTCCATTGAAAAATACAGTAATTTTACCTTGCAGAACACGGTAGAGTTGCTGGTCTCCCACTGACCGATTGATGCAGCAGTAGACCAGCAACCCCCCGTGTGAGGTAAAATTGCAGTTTTTTTCCAATGGAGTCTGGTGGCTTTGGCAAGAGCATACAGTACATACTGTAGATAAAACAGCTTCAGTTCCCCGTCGGAAAGGGCTGTCTGACGGCAAGGTAAACCGGCAAAAGTATTCTAAATATAGCGTGCACAAACTGATATTGAATTCTTTTTAGATGGGCCTTTCATTTAGGGGGCTAAAATACGTTTTACTGCCGGCAGTACATTGCTTTGTTTTCCGTGCGGTACCTCCTGTTTCTCCAAACTGGGGGCGTGCCAACGATCATCTACTGTAGGTAACACACTGACTATGGATAAGAACCTCATACAACCCCACTTCAAAACACCCGAACTATCCCTTTAACAAAGTCATGTCGCTGACTTGATAACTCTTCTCTTCTTGTGCTACTGTCCACCAACTAACCTATTGATTGACTAATTTTCTTAGGTCTAGATTTCCCTCCAGATAAAGTGGTTTAGATAATCGATAATCTGGCTAATAATGTGCCCCATCAAACTTATTTTTAGCGATGCAGCCATGTTCCCAGATCTCAGAAAAGCAACTTGAGTGAGTATAATGTCATCATAAGCAGTAGAAATGATAGCCAAAGCTACTACAATAATGCCAATAATGTGTCAAACCATGAATTTCCTTTACGTAAACCACCTTTGTAATTTATAATGTGTAAAATGAAGTCTCACATCCTCATCCTGAAAAGTTTAAACTTCTTACCAAATATACTGTACATGTCTTTCTTCTAAACTCAACAACTAAAGCCCAAAGCTACAATATTTCATTCACAAACCGATCCACTCCATACCAACCGTGTAACATGAAGTCAAACTAGTAATTGCCGTAATTTGAGGTTGTTCTCTGCGAGTGATTCAGGTGTGTGGAGGTTGAGTCACGGCTTTAAGACTTTCTGTAAACCACAAATTGCCTTTCGTCTAAAAACTCTCACGTCGTTCTCGACCGCATGAATGCGGGAAAAAGACACAATGTGTGGCCACTTGATTTGGACAGTCACGGTTCATGTGGAAGTCAACTAGAGGCTTAGAGCATTTAGGATGTATTCCTGTCTGAAGCTGAACTGTTTTGCTCGGGATTCAAATAAAATCAGCCACTTTCAGGGGGTTTTTCAAAAGCGATGACTTATGCTTGAACTGGCTGTCACTAATAAGCTCCCTCGCAGCAGACGGACGACCTGAAAGTGACGCACGGAGAGCCGCCCCGTCGCAACGAGAGGCCAAAACATCTCAGCGAGAAAATCCACCTAAGAAGTTTAAGTGCCCCTTCGTCTTCTGAGAGTCCCGAGTTCCTCGCTCTTGTTTCTTTACATTCAAACAGCTGTCACAATACGAGTCTCACAATATCATCTTCTCTGGACCTCTGCAGCTGTGTGAAATGGTCGGGGCACTTTCTCTCAGCGATGTCATCGTCACAGCTGCATATCTAAAGCCTCTCCGCTTCCTCCCGGGAGACTCGCAGCGAATTACCTTATCCTGAAACAGGCCGGCCAACATCTATCTGTCTGTCTGTCTGTGTGGAAACGCTTCAACTGACAAGAGTAGGGGTATTAAGTTAAGCAAGTTTCCTCTGCAAAACGTCCATTAAAGAAGCAATTCTTATTCTGCTGTTAGTTTTCTTAACTTCAAACCATGGTGGGAAAGTTTACAGGCGAATCAGAGCATGTAAACAAACCATCACATGGGCTCATATGTCATCTATCATGGTGTTATTGGACTGTGTAATAATCTACATTCAGTGGTGTTTACACAAAGTGAGAGTTCACTCATTTTAAACCACGTCGTGGGTCAAAAACTGCAGTTTGAGTTCTTTTTTCTAAACATGGGTAATTGCCACCTATCCGATGTCAACATCCATTTCCTCACACTCATGAAACGCTGTGATTTAGGGTCGTTTCCTGTTGTTTGTTTGGATTTCATTCTCAGGCTTTCATTTTCAGCTTGAGTGCAGTGACTTAAATGGAGCGTCACTATTCATACTTGAGCTGACACAACATTTTTAAACTTTTTAGAACGCCATTGAATCATTTTGGTCATTTGTTTTAAAGAAAAAATGTCAATTATTCACTGGTTCTAGTGTCTCAAATGTGATAATTTGTTGCTTTTCTTTGTTCTACACCATTGTATACCGAATATCTTTGGATTTTAGACAATAAAAACAATAACAATAGTCATTTTAAACTATTCTATAGACAAAATGAATGAAGAAAATACTGTAATTGGCTGATAAATAAGTAATGAAAATAACTGTTAGCTCCAGCCGTGGTTCTAAATGCCTAAACTGAACCAAAGTCCATGAGTCAAAGTCCATATTTTGAATAACAGACAGGCTCAATGTGAACGTGCCTTTGCTTCAGGATCTCTATTTCTAATTCAGGAGTTGATGAGTTTGAAGCAGCAGGAAGTAAACGTCCATGTTAAACTTTAAAGATCTTCTCATATAATCATTAGTTTCAAAGTCCATGATGACGTGTAAAGTTCAAGGAACATCCAGTCACTACAATAAGTGAAACTCGTGGGAGGCATAAACAACTTCCCAGCAGCTGGTGTTTGCCTCTTGACTTTACAGGTACAGCACATCACATCACGGAGGTGTATAGCTCCATTTAGGCAGAGTATAGAGTTACTGACTGTTCTTTTCCCCAGACAAATGCTGCTGTATCTCTTCCCACGAGTGAGCGGCTCCTTCTATGCATTGATGTGTTAAAGTTTACTGGGCTGTTTCCAGCTCTGTCACCCCGAGTACATCAGCTGACAGCAGCCTCAGTGCACAGCTCTAAGAGGGCCTTCAAAAGACCCCGAAGTGCAGAGCGGAGGCCTGAGGGCTTTCACTCAGCCAAACACAACATCTCTCTGTGTGCAGCTCACTGACCACTGTTGTCGTCAGAGACAGGATGGGACAGCAGAGTCCCCCCCCACACACCCCGACCCCCAAACTCTCCGGATCTGGACCCAGGATGCCCCGCGCAGCCTACGGACACCTGCGGGGGACTGTGAATGTCTCTGTGATGGGACTGAGGAACGAGGGACGGTAATGAACACACAGTCATTCATCAGCCATCCATGGCACTGCTCCCATTCAGATACAGATACCCACTGAGACACAAAGCCCCAGCTGCCTCAAGTGGCAGACTTAACACACAACATTGGGCACCAATGCAACACAGCTCCATTTAGCCCCTTTAAAAAAACGCCCCAAAGTGCCTCTCTATACATCCCGCTGCACGGCTGCGCGCACAATGGACAGAAGTGGATTCATCGTGTGTTTAAAAGGAGAGAAATAACCTTGATTACCACCATGTTGACGGAGCCAAACGCCTTTCAGATAGGGAGTTTGATTTCTATGGTACTACTTTCTAACAAATCACCCTTTTATAAAGTGTTTTAATGGTTAATAAATCACTTTCTAAAGCTTTACAGATCAGTTATTAATCTAAATCACTTTTGGGTTGCTAGGTTGTGAAAGAGGTGTTTATCCTCCAACAGGACACGTGTCTTTTTAGCTCGGTAAAATTTTGAGGAAATGCGTTTATTTGCTGTCTAGCCAAGAGTTAGATGAGAAGATTGATGCCAATCTCGTGTCTGTACAGTCAATATGAAGCATTGACTGCGCAGCATAAAAGGCTGGAAACAGGGGAGAAAAGCTAGCATTGCTTTCTCTGAAGGTAACAAAATCCACCTACCAGCACCTCTAAAGCTCATTAACATCTCTTTCATTTAATCTGTACAAAAATTAAGGATTATTGGGTTTTTTTGCAAAGAGCAGTGTCTTTTGCAAATTGTTGTTTTATTTACTTTGATTTGTGCTCCTGGCTGCACATTTAAGGCCTTTACACACCCAGGGCATTTTTTTTTTTGTATGATTAATTTGCACATCAATATATTTTTTTAACTGTTTTTTGTCATGAATACTTTCAAACAGAATGCAAATATTATGCGGTGAAAAAGAGACATTTTTTTCAAAACAAGGTCGATTCTATGAGCTTTTGCACCCTGAATAAAGGCATCAACCAGTCACGTTGTGCATAACGGGTTGAGTTGAGACTATATTCATAAAACAACAACACAGAGGCCATAGTCCGAGCCAAGACGCCAAACTTCATTACTCCTTTCAACCTTGACAAAGGCAGCGCAGACCAGATCCACTCCTTCCGTTCTTACCTTTCACAATAAAAGCCTGAGAGATTCGCAGGCGAGCAGTTTGCATTTTCGTGTTGTTTATTCGTCACGCGCCCGGTGTGTAAAGGCCTTCTCATCTAACACTAACAACTTATTAACATGTGTAACTGCCGACTTTATTGCTTATTAGAACAAGTATGAATTAATGGATTACCAACATTTATAACTGCATTATCACCAAATAATCAATGAATCGTTTAAGTTGTTTATCTTGCAACAATACTTGATTGTGGCTACTCTAATGTGAGCATTTGTTGCATTTCTCTGTGTTATATCAATGTAAATTGAATATCTATGTTTTTTTGGACAAAAGAAGAGGCCATTTTGGGCTTTTTGTGAGATTGTGATTTGCATTTTTACTTATTCTGATATTTTATGGACTAAACAGTTAACCGATTCATTGGAAAACTACCCAACAGTTTTGCTGACAGTGAAAATAATCGTCAGTTGTAGCCCAGATTGATGATTTATGTACCCTTGTTAAAGCCATTAGTTAGACCTTATAAACCCTTCAAAAAAGGTCACTCATCATGAAGTAGTATCAATCCTTCTTACACTAAACTCTGCCCACACAGATGCTGTTGGAAGAAGAGTAAAAGAGTCTGTAGCACGTATGATGTTGGTGATTGTGCATCAGGGCTTTCAGACTATTAAAGCGTGGGAGAGTGAGTATCACCTACATCAATGAGGAGAGAAAAAACTGAGGATGTGTCAAAGTTAAAATGAATCACGGCCAACTCCCAAAAAAACCAACAACTCCCCCCTGGCTTCTGGACAGTGAATAATCGAGTTGTGTAAAAACATTCTCATATTAGCCCACTTTGGAGTTCCTCGTGACTCCGGGTAAGTCAGCAGTTGCAGCGCTCCACGACTGCGTGGAAGGAGAAGCTCCCGAGCCGAACAAACCAATTACACCCCTGGCAAGGCCGTGGCACTGCACTGCATCATCCCCACGGAGACGCCGCTGTCACATTGCATGGCATTACTGTGGCTCAGTGGACCCGGGACTGATGAGCCGTGAGGCCTGGCATGTGTGAGGGCTACTTAGCCCACACACAGTGAAGGAGACTGTGTTACATACCATTAAGTGTTGACTCTCCTTTATTAAAGAGGCAGTGTTGCTAAAACAAAGGCCTGCCCCGGTCAGCACAACACTCAATTGTCGAAGCATGTGACTCATATTTGATTGCAGTGAGTGTTAAAGCTGCAGGGCTGGGCTGCTTTTGGCCCCGTGACTCTCCCTGGGAGCTGGAGCAGACCTCCAGGACTGAGAAGCATTTAAACATTCCTCCCGGGGCTCGAACGCAGCCCATTAGCATCACATGCTAACATGCCAATAGACACAGAGGAAGGCACACAGCAGCAGCTCCTCTCAGCGCCGACATGCTGACATGGGAAAGTAAGAACAATTCATGCGTTTCCTCGAGTGCCTCTCAGGGAAGTTTATTTTGACAAGCCTTAAAGTGAAAATACAGGATTAACCCTTTAACACTTTAGCATTGATGAGCAGCATATAAACATTGAAGATTTATATTATAACACACTATAATGTAAGCAGATATAAGTGGTTATTAATTTACATGTAAACAACTATAACTCCTCCTTTGGCGAAGAATCGTAACTGTAGTCTGCTGTATAAACAGATAGTAAATGACATTATAGTAAAACGTTTGTAATGATATAAAATGTGTCTTCATAGGAGATGATGATATTGACATTAATGCAACACATAAACACTTGAAATGTACTTATATCTGCTTACAGACACATTATAGTGTTTCTAAAGACCCATTTTATATTATTATAACCTTTATTAATGACTTATTAGCATTTATAACTAAAGACTTGATGATTAAAACTCTTTATTAGTGACATTAATATTTATAACTGCAGACTTGATGATTAAAACTCTTTATTAATGACTTATTAGCATTTATAACTGCAGACTTGATGATTAAAACTCTTTATTAATGACTTATTAGCATTTATAACTGCAGACTTGATGATTAAAACTCTTTATTAATGATTTATTATCATTTACAACGAAAGACTTGATGATTTAAACTCTTTATTAGACACTGATGAGAATTTATATCTAAAATACCTGATGATTAAAACTCTTTATTAGAGACTTAGTAACATTTGTAACTGCAGACTTGATAATTAAAACTCTTTATTAATGATTTATTAACTATAACTCCTCTTGTGAAGCACCCATAAGTGGAGGCTGGTGTATAAACAGATAATAAATGACAATATAGTAAAACACAGTTGTCATAATATAAAATATGTCTTTATCTGAGAAGTTAACACACACATCTATATATATCTGCTTGAAACTACATTAACGTGTGTTATAAACCATTTATTATTTGTGTATGTACTGCTTATGAATGCTAAATATGGGGAGTTAAAGTAAAGTGTTGCTGATGAGGTAATATTGTTATTCAATGAGGACAATTTGTCTTGAGAAAGGATGATTAACAGTGAAGAAATGTCATATATGTGTGTCTTGTTGCAACAGAGCAGCGAGCTCCGGAGACGGCGACGGAGCCGTCAGGGTGAAAGTGGGCAGAGTCGGCTGGCAAGCCCAGGCTGGATGTTACGACACACACAGCCTTCAATAATTACTGCAAAAAGGATCAACCCAGTTGCACAATGGGTGAAAGCATTAGCTAGCTACTGTCTGTCAGCCCCAATAAACCTGAGCTGTCCTCACAAAAAGATGCGTGCGCTCTGCGGCCCAGAGAGCTGAAAGTGGCCTCAACTGGCACACTTTGTTAATTAAAGAGGTGACAAAGCAGCTTTGTTTCAGTTTGTCAGAGTAAGGGAAGTTGGGAGGGCTGCTGAAATATCGTTTACTGTTGATGGAAATGTTTATTTAAGCTTTATTCTACCTGAGAGGTGGACCGGGAAACTGCAACAGCTGAAACAAGTTGACGTCTTTGAGAGAAACAATGTCATCTTTCACATCAAGACACGAAAACATTTTGATTTTCTGAAATATCTGAATGATTGAAGCAACTTGTTCAGACATCTCAACAGCACCATCTGATGTACAATCTGACATAAGATAATGAGGTACCACGTTTTAATATGGCTCCTCTTAGGAAAAGTTTAATAGGTTGTACCTAATGGCCTTATTAATGGTTAATAAGTGATTTACTAATGCTTTATATATTGGTTATATAACCGTCATAGGAACAACTTTTGAGTTGCCAGGTTGTGAAAAATCTCCTCGACTGATTTTCTTCCTTTCCATTTGATAATGATAGAAACATAAACGGTTGTAATCACAATAAGTCATTAATAAAGGGTTTTAACAATCAAGTCTGTCCGTATAAATGTTAATATGTCATAAATGAAGAGTCTTAATCATGAAGTCTGTAGTTAAAAATGTTGATAAGGCATTAATAGAGTTTTAATCATAAAGTCTGTAGTTATAAATGTTGATAAGGCATTAATAACGAGTTTTAATCATGAAGTCTGTAGTTATAAATGTTGATAAGGCATTAATAACGAGTTTTAATCATGAAGTCTGTAGTTATAAATGTTGATAAGGCATTCATAAAGAGCTTTAATCATAAAATCTACAGTTGAATGTGTTGATTAGTTGTAAATAAATGGATTTTGGTCCAGATTTTCTGCAGCCGTTTTCTAGAAATAGGTCAAAGGGAGTTTTCAAAACATGGCAACTCAGAATTTGATGATATATAACCATTTATATTGATGTATTATCCATTAATAAAGCCATTAGTTACAAGTTATAACTCCTTTATGAAGGGTGCATTATTAGAAAGTGGTGTTTTGGAACTTATTGCAGATTTGTGCAACTGGACATGTGTGTACATGTGTTTACATTCGATAAAAGGCGTACAGATGTTGCTCCAGCTATTACATCTCAATGCAGGTCAGACAGGTAAGACTCATATCTCTGACGTAACGACCAAACAGAAACAGTTACTCAACAAAAACTTTCATAAGTCGGGAAACTTTAGTTACTTTCAGTCAGCCTGTGGGAGTATGAAAAGAGCGTAAACTGGAGGACGAAGAAGACGGAGGCGAGGAGGATGAGGCAGACAAAGCGCGGGCCAAACTCATTGATCAGCAGCGAACGCCGTTCCTCCCTCGCTCGCTTTGTTCATCTGAGTTTCTGCTTTTCAACCAGATGCAATTTGCTGCTGTCTAGGAAGCAAGAGGAGGCTTCCCGATGACTCAAGGAGGACGACACAGCGGTTTATGTACTCAGAAAGCATTCATTCACATCTCCACCTCCCTCCTGTCAACTGGCAGACTGTTTTTCTGACACATGAAGCATAAAAAAGTCGATATTTCACGACTAAATTCGATATTCGTCTTTCCCGATAGTGTTGTTTACAAAGAAGTTTTAGTTGCTTGTGAGTTTCCCTCAGGGTGCCGTCAAGTTTCATCAAGTAAAACTGGAGATATTAAGATGTTTTTCAGCGCTGGTTACAGCAGAAAGGCCAATTTTGTAAATGAAATAAAAGATTGAGTTGATCTCTCAGACAGAACACTAACAAACCACAGCGTTTTATGAGCTCCAACACGGACTTTAACAATCAAAATGCTATATTTAACTATATTTGAGAGCTTTAACTTCTCCACAGAGTTTCTCATACCAAACTGAGCAAATGGCTCTGCTAGTTTCTGTTTTGTCTTCCTCTCTTTATCTTTCCGAACACATCACCGAGGCCTTGATATGATTCACGCTACATGTCAACATTGATGTTCATTTGCAACACAAGTGCTGCTCTTCTGTATCGTCTAGATATGACTCAATACATCGTGAGAAACATCAGTATGGTTGCTCTGTGAGCGAAGAAAGAATATCCACTTGCATTCATAACATATGATTGAATGTATTTGGTATTATTGTGCCATGCCTGTCAACTTGCAAAAGAACCACTAAACCCATACAAGCCAGATCCAGAGAGCTACGTGAATATCTTTGAATCAATAGGCTATACTACAAAAAAAGTCCACAAACGAAGAACAACTTTCACAATCAAATCTTCAGACCCTCGTTGTCTTTTCTTGAATAATCGATTAATCTTTTAGTCTATAAAATGTCCAAAAATAGTGAGAAAACGTCCACCTCATTCTCCCAGAGCCCAAGGTGAGGTATTCAAATGCCTGGTTGTGTCCAAACAACAGTAACAATCATATAAAAGAGAAAAAGAGAAAGTTTTCAGCATTTTTTGGCATTTTTGCTTGCAAAATTACTTAAAGGTGCAGTGTGTAGGATCTGGCAGCATCTAGCGATGAGGTTGCAGATTGCAACCAACTGAACCTTCTCCCGTGTGCCATACGCATACGATCACTACGGTGGCCGACGCGAAAACGCAAAGACATGAAAACGCAAATGGCCCTATCTAGAGTGTTGACCTTGTCCCTTCTGGGCTACTGTAGAAACATGGAGGCCGTCTCCATGAAGAGGACCCCGCTCCATATGTAGATATAAATGGCTCATTCCAAAGGTAACGAAAACACAACGATTCTTATTTTCAGGTGATTATACACTAAAGAAACACTTATTATATTCCATTTCTGCCTGAATGTTACACACTGCACCTTTAAACGATTAGTTGATTATTTTTCTGTTGAGTGACTTATTGATTAATCGACTAATCGTTGCAGGTATAAACAACCATTTCAATTTTGATCATCTGTATACCAGAATATTTTATTGAGTCATTTCATGAACAATTAACTCCCCTAAATCATCATAGTTTGTACTAGAGCTGAAACAATTAGCTTTGCTGTTAGATTTCCTGTTTTATATGATAGCTATTTTGAAAATCGATCATTCAGTTTCAGTAACTTTTTAAGAAAAAAAAGTCTAAATTCTCTGATTCCAGCTTCTTAAATGTGAATATTTTCTGGTTTCTTTATTCCTCCATGACAGTAAACTGAATATCTTTGAGCTGTGGACAAAACAAGACATTTCATGACGTCATCTTGGGCTTTGGGAAACACTGATCAGCATTTTTCACCATTTTCTGACATTTTACAGACAAAGATCTAATCGATTAATCAAAACGTGAATCGATAATGAAAATAATCATTAGTTGCAGCCCTAGTTTGTAGTGCACAAAAGAAAACAGAACTCATATTCCACTTCACCCAAATTACATCATCCTCCTGAATATTCCTAAAATCTGCCTGAAGAGAAAAAAAAACAGATCTCAGCTGTGCAACTAAAGATCTTTGGCTCTTTCTATAGTTAAAAGAGATGTAACATATGATTCATCTTTCTGAAACTTCAATAAAGGCTTTTAACAGACAAATTATTCATGTCCATAATATACAATCTGTCTACTCCAGAAGAAGTTTATGATGCAAGTTCATGATTTTGCAGGTAAATCGTGGTTATAATAGCCTATTATTAGCTTCCTTGTAGTGTATGTATGATAGTTAGTGACTGTTATTGGACAGTGCAGCTCACTTCAAGATGAAACAAAGACTTTCTTTCTACAAATCTTAACACAGACTTCAATGTTGAGCAGATTAGGAGGTGAGGGGATGTCAGACTGCTGACCTCTGAGTGAAAGGTCCCTCAGTGGCCCCCTGACTGACACCAATGAAGGAATCTGTCTAATCCTGGACTCAGGGCATGACTCTCCAACCCACACACACACATACACACATCCTCATCATCCTCAACCCAGCAACCCCATGCAGACTCAGCCACCCCTGGGGGCAAAAACACAGACAGGATGTGAAGGATAGGGGCCCTCTGCAGGACACAAACACCACAACATGAAACACATAAACACCAAATAACCTAAATATGTAATTATTCAAATCTGCAAAATATGCACAGACTAACTGATAATTTGCACCATTGCAAGCCTCGTTTTTGGACTCCTGGATGATGCAGCAACAACAACAACAAAAAAACACATCTCCTTTGAGCAGAACAATGAAAACATCATCTACCTGTCCTACAACAAAAAAAACACCTGCATGACTGATCCAAGACAAAAAGCTCCCCCACGCATCAGTCATGGGGGTGGCTTTATCACTATTATGTAGTCATATTATTTCTTTATATTAATCTTGTCTCTAAAGGTGGAGGCTTCAGATAAGCCCAGTGGGGTTTTTTTGCCTCTTCCTGCACTGTATATTATTCATTTATTTTTATGTTGTATAGTCTTAAATTGTGCAAAACAAATAATAAATAAATAAATATTTTTTATGTGGACCCAGAAGAGGCTCATAAATGCATTATTAAATCATATATGTGGAGAGGAGAATCACCTGAAACTATAAAAGGAGGGTCATCCAATGCAGGCCATGTTTACCAGGCCCCATGTGTGTGTGTGTACTGTCATGATTATTGTGCTGTGTGGCATTAAATACTACAAATTAAAGGTGAGGACACACCTACACATCCTTTATTTACTGTGGCTCGACTGAAACTAGCCTAGTAGTCTTTGAGCAGAACAATGACAACATCATCTACCTGTCCTACAAAAAACAAACACCTGCATGACTGATCCAAGACAAAAAGCTCCCCATCAGTTTTTATGTGGACACAGAAGAGGCTCATAAATGCATTAAAAATCATATGTGGAGAGGAGAAAAACACCTGAAACTATAAAAGGAGAGGATAGTCCAATGCAGGCCATGCATGTTTACCAGGCCCAACATGTGTGTGTACTGTCATGATTATTGTGGCATTAAATACTACAAATTAAAGGTGAGGACACACCTATACACATCGTTTATTTACTGTGGCTCGACCGAAACTAGCCTAGTAGTCTCCAGTATCGCCTGCAGAGAGAGAGGTGGATCTCAAACAAACACACACAGACAGTACCTGAGGAATTCTTGCAGACAGGTGTCACAGAACCGATGTCCACAGGTAGACACTTGGACCGGCTCCCGCATCGCCTTGCTGCAGAGCGGACACTGGAAGCGTCTCTTTGGCTTCTCCAGAAACTTGTAATCAAACCCGGGCATCGCTGCTACAGGTTCCGTGGGGAGGGATTTTTTTTTTATCTTGGCCTTCACAAAGCTGCTGCAAGGGTTTTAAAAAAAAAAAAAAAAAAAAAAGGTATAAATGTCCTCTCTTGATTCCTCCTCTGTTAACCCTCCTCCTCCTCCTCCACCACCCTGGAAACGGGGCTATTTAGCTGCACTGCTGTCTAAAGCCGATGAGGGTTCATATCACGTCCCTTCTTCCGACGGAGGACGAGCACTCCCCCGGTTCTTCCTCCTCCGGTGCAGCCTCCCGGTAACAAAAGAGAGACACACCGACAACCAGTCCAGTGGAAAAACGCTGCAGAGATGAGCACAGAAAGCGTCTCTCTCTCTGTGGTGCACGTTTGTTAATGTGTGTATGGCCCTCTTCTTCTTCTTCTCCTCCTCCTCCTCCTCCTCGGTGGATGCAGTAGTGACAGACTGAGCACAATGAATAACCCCTCCGTGTGTTTAGGTGCACTGAGTCTCCTCCTCCTCCTCCTCTTCCTCCTCCTCCTCCTCCTCCTCCAGCAGCAGGAGGAGTCAAGGAGCTGAAACACTCTGTTCACACCGTTTTATCCACATTATCAGCTCCCTTTATAGAGCTTTTTATGTGGCTGCTAATGAAATAGTTTTTTTCCCATGCAATTGTTATAATATTTATTGGCTTGTTTATTTGTCAGATAAGCCTATATAAAGTGCACACAAACTAGAAATATTATAATATAATATAAGAAATATTAAACATATAATTAGAAAAAGGCAGAGGTGAGGAAGGTTTTGTTGTTAATATTTAAGTAAAATAATTTTTGTTAATGTCCAATTGACCTAATACACAGACAGCACAGTCAAGAGGTGACAGACGCCCTCTGGTGGTAGAGCAGACACACAACATGAATTTCTCACTGTATTTCATGTTAAAATGTTGCCTTTATAACATGATAAAAAAAAAATAAAACTTACATTGTTACACTGAAAAAATAATAAAAATAAAAACATATGAAAATCTGGACATGATTTTGTGACAGTAGAAATAAAAGGGCACATGCACATTATTTAGATCATCTTTTCACCTGCTGTATTGCCACCGGATTACATCATCATTACATCATCACACAAGACAACAATGTGGACGATCCACGTCCTTAGAAAAAAGGTGTGAACACTTCTTAAATAAGGATTAATGACTTCAAAAACGCTATGAATTTTGAAAAATAGTGGATTTCTTATCAGAAAAAAATGCATATTAATCTACAGTATATAGCTGTAATGTAATATTATATATAATTTATATATAATAATCATACCAAATGATAACAGCTGTATGGAAATTACATAATTAACAAAGGTGGTTAATGTGAGATTAAGGAGGACTGTGGAGGCAGAATAACTGTCACTGAGAGATCCTATAATAATACTGTAGGTTAGGTATTAATTGTATGCTGGTGATGTATGACTTATTTTATTTTAAAGTCAACCTTCCCAGTCATGATAAGGATGTTTAATATTTTTGTTTCCAGACATCCATTAGCAGCCACAAGAAACATTGCATTTCCTTGAAGGGGAATGGGAACTACGCCCATTTTCAAAATTCATGTTATTCCTATTGTCTAAGACAGTCCAAAAAATATTAGTAAACTCTCTCCCAAATCCAAAAACTAGAGTGCTAAAACTCAAATTTGTGATGTCATAGGGTAGAAAATATGGAGCCGCTCCATAGACAATGAATAGGGAACGATGTTATACAGTAGATGACACTGAGAGCACCCAGGAGAATGATCTGAGTATATGGGTACATTAATAGAATAAAGTTCATTTGGATATAAAAAATCTGTCTTTTTCATTGTCTATGGAGCAGCTCCAGACTTTATACAAGTTTGAGACTTACTTCTTTGGTTTCTGGCTTTGAGAGAGAGGAGCTCATGTTCACAAATATTGATTGAACTTTCCTAGGCCATGGAAAAAACATATTGGAAATGTTCATTTAGGTGGTGTTACCCTTTAACTGAGTGCTAGTCACTGTGAACCATCTTCTCGTATAAAATATAAGACGCATCACATGATTTGTCACAGGTTGCATGTTTTATGCTGTTCAAAATTTCATTTCGGATATCCAGAAACCAACGCACACCTGTGAGGATTTGTCTTTCTTTTAGTGGTTTGTACATTTACTCAAATACTGTACTTAAGTGCAATTTGAGGCACTTTACTTGAGTATTTCCATTTTAGGGTACTTTACTTTTTTTTTTTTTGGACACTTCAGATGATTAAAACAAAATATAATCAACTAATACATTAAAGATCCCCTCCAGACATGTTTTTTCACGTATATATAAACTCTATTCATAATACTCTACTTTGAATAATAATTTGTATCTGATATGTTCTTTCCACAAAAAATGTTGTTCTTGTAAAAAAATCTTTGAAATGCCATCTACTCCTCCTTCATTAAAAATCCATGATCTATAAATGTAAATTAAACTGCGGTACAACAGTAACTTAAGTAAAATATTGAATGCAGGACTTGTAAAGGAGTATTTATACACTGTGGTATTGCTACTTTTACTTAAGTAAAAGACCTGAGTTCTGCTTTCACAACATTGGCTTTGGCAGTTTTCTTTTCTCAAAAGTATTAGGTCATCCTATGAATACAGTTCACACAGTATATATGTATACCAGCTCATTTTATATATAATACATATTTCAGTGGGTTACAACACAGAATCTTCCAAAATATACAAACCTGTGTCTGAAATGACTCCTTATTTACTATATAATGCACTTTATTTACTGTCCACCATTTTCTGCGAGTGTCCAAATTGTCCCAATGTGACATTTATGCTCTAAAGTGCCCTCATAGATTCCTACAATGGAAAAAAAAACACGGATATGAGCTACTTATGATCCTTACTTTTAACCTTGTTTATATTTTTGGCATTGCGTATATTTTGGATTTTGTATCTATTTATTAATATTTTTACATTTGCACTCTTTGTACTGCAACTGCTTGATAAATACATTTCTATCATATCTGATCTCATACACTACTTTCTGCTAACAATCCCACAATGCTATTTGACACATTTTATAGATGTCAGTGATGAAGAAAAAAGTGGATGATTCATACGTGTCCATATTTATGGCTACCTGCAGAATAAACTACTGAGTGTCTATTATATAGGGGGTAGTGAACGAGTGAACGAGTGAGCGAGTGAACTAGGGCACTCCCTTGTTCCCTTGTTTCGAACTCAATCATTAAGTCGACGTTGCTCAGTTGAACCCTGAACAACACGTCGTTATTTGGTTTACAGATGTATTGGAGGACTAATCCAATAAAGCACAATGTGAGCGCCGACGATGTGATCCAGACTAATGTGTTTGGGTCATTGGACTGATGACACTCAAGTGGTTTTCATTCTTTTCCTTTCTATGAATTGTGTGAACTCATTCACTAGTGGCTTAAGAGAGCTCAAACCAGTTTGACTTTTACTGGCCTTTATCATGCTAACTCTGCACGTGAGAGAGGACAATAGCTCGCCACATAATGACTTCCTGTAATCCAGCTTCAGCAACAACATTCCTTTAACTAACCTGTTGAGAGCTACACCTGCTGCAACACACTGGGTTTGACCTTTCCTGTGCTTTTGCTGCTGAATGATATCAAACCAGCGAATGAAACAAACATTCATTCCTGGAGAGAGAGAGAGAGAGAGAAAAAAAAATCTAGACAGAGAGGAAGACCAAGTGTGAATGTGAGGCCGCAGCTGCGGCGTGAAAGGGAATCTTTCAACTGCAGCACAGACGGGCCTCTGGGAGGAGTTATATTCAGAGGAAGCTTCACCTCGATGCCACCACCGGGCTTCAGGGCGACCGCTGAGTGGGTGTGGGGTCGTTTGTAGGACAGAATCATCTCGGGACAGGTTCCTCAAGCAAAGCTGGAACAAGAGGGAGGAAGGGATAAGGGGAAAACATCAGTAAGAGATGAAAATTACTAGTCATGTTGCAGCAAAAAATGCCAAAAAGGAGGAGGATTTGCTGCTTTTCTTCATCATATAAGATAGTTCACTGAATATCTTTTGGACTGATGGTCGGATAAAACAATGAATTTGAAGATGCCATCATCTTTTGGACAAAACAATTATTCAGCAGATTAATCAATAATGAAAATAATTGTTAGTTGCAGCCCTAAACGTCCACACATGACTTATCTTATCTATCTAAATCACAGCAGACCGATAAATCAATTTGCCAATAATCAGGCCAATTGTGGCTGATTATTAAGTTAATTAAATATCGATACATGATCGTCTACATGTTCTACGACCAATATGTAACAGGATCCTCCCAGTTACATGGCTGTACAGTTAAACATGGACACTCAACACTGTTTAACAGCTCAGTTTGAAATTCCTGTTGTTTTAATTTATCTATTTCTGTTTTTCAGTTTGGGATTGAAACGTTGTTCTTTTTATAAAGTCATTTGAAAAAATGTTGAAAAAGACCTTGGCGGCAGAAATCACAGTTAAAGTTTTTTCTTGATTTTTTTGCATCTAGCGGTGTGGTTGCAGATTGCAACCAACTGAATACCCCTCTGTTAATTCCTCCCTTTCCAAGACTGTGGTCACGTGAGCCGCCGAGCGCAAAACCATGGTAACATGCTCATTCTAAGCCAACGAAAACACGATTCTTAGTTTCAGCTGATTAAACACTAATGAAAACATAGTTATGAATATTATATTCCATCTCTGCGGGTCGATTCCCCGAAATGTTACACACTGTTCCTTTAAATAAGCCCTGACTACAAAGCGAGACTCGGTAAGTAAAATAGTAGACTTTGAATCAAACTGTTTTGGGTTTCTATTGTGTTCATTTTTTCCAGTATGTGTTTGATTCTTTAATAAATTCAAGGCGTTTGTGGGTTTAAAACACCACCTTTTGATCCCGTCGTCCTAGTAAAAAGAAAAAAGCGTACATGATATATCAACACTGTTCTAATAAGGTGTAGTATTGCTTATCAGTTTCTGGTCTGGTCCGATCAGTATCAGACCCTGCTAATGACCTCTACGAGTGTTAGTCCATATTGGTCTCCATGTCCTTGTCACATGGTGCAGGTCAACGAAACATTTAAACAGCAGCCGTGCAGCCTGTAGCGAGGATTACCAACATCTCTGTTACTTATTAAATTGTGATGCAGTTTAATCTTCTCTAAATCTGCAGCTATTTTCAATTTGGAGTGTAGAGGGACGATTTAATCCCACCTGCACTGTTTTTCAGTTTTCATTAGAATCTGTGGCCTTGCACTGTTGAGACAAAGAGGGGCAAATTGCTGTTTTTTTGTTCCTCTCGGTAAGAGGTCTACGGTCATGTCATTAATTTCAGTCTGCAATCAATAACCACAACGCAAAACTGGAGTGAATTATTACTTTTGGCGTGCAGATAGAAAGTTTCCCGATCAAGTGTAGCAAAAAAGAAACTAGTTTGTGCACCTGTGACTCTAAATACTTATGTATGACTGTATGAAACAAAGCTATAATCATGTCTTTAGCCAGTCAAACTTACAAATGAGGCCTTTCATGATTCCTCATAAACATGCAGCTCTGTCGACGTTATCGAGAGAAGCTCGTTTCAAGTTCAGCCTGTCTCTCATCTGGGGATTAGCACTCTCTCACTCACATTTCACCACCATCCCAACATCTCCCAGTGTTTGTTAACAAAGGCTAATAAGCGAAATATTACGTTTCACTGCCAGCAGAGTGTTGCCATGACAACAAGCCACCGATGTCACCGTGAACGGGTGACTCTCGTCGAGCTGCACCGCCTTGGGTATCCCAGAATCCTCCTCTTTCCTTCCGAGGCGGCCGCGGGCCCCCTTTCCCCAGGTGTACACCTCGCCGTCTGTGGAGAGCAGGAGGAGAAGGAGCTGGTCACCGTTTCTACACACACACGTCTTTAACTGACAGCTCATAATGACTCTATCTGGAGGAAGTCAAAGCTGAACAAAGAGACAAAAACTGGACTGCTGGCTTTTTCCCCGGGGAGCCAGTCGCTGGCACAATATGACATTTTACCATTTTACCCTCAAAACACACTTACACACACACACAAAACACACACACACATCTGTTACCTATCTGTTAACCCACATGTTCAAAGAAGCAGACCGATGGTTTTGTATGTTTAGCTCATTAGCTAAAAACCCTGTATAGTTTACATTACCGCTAACCGTTTTTCCAAACCGTACCATATGTTCCATGTAACTGTTAAACTTTCAGTTCATTTCAGTTTGACATGAAAATAAACTTCCAGAAATTTGAAACTTGTTTGAGTAACAAAATCCATCACAGTGAACATTTAATCAGTTCTGTTTTGGAGTTAGAGTTACACTACCGTTGTGTGGTCACATAGTTGCTCACAGGCACTGTTTAAAATCCTCCTCTTCTTTTCCTTCAAAGCAGCTGAACCACAGATATCTGAGAGCAATGTTGTCTCAGCTCAGAGCTGAGATGAACCCTGTTGTGTTTTGCTTGTGCAACTCCTACTCATACATATCTCTAAACAACTTTTAATGTTATGTGAGGGATTAACAATGAGGGAAAATCAAGAGTGCGTCTTAAAAATGCCTCCTTTGTGCTTGTTGGAGACTCTGCAATCTCATGTCAGCTGCAGAACAGACGCCGTTTTAATGAAAAACCATAAAATTCATCATTGTTTTTTAAAAAAACGGACGTGTTTGCTTATTATTTTTTGCCTTCAGGTATAATTGCCAGACAACATGGCTCCCGTGAAACACTTTTAACTAAAGACTGTTTCAGACGTCAGGGTTTTTCTTCAATCCATCAACAAGAAGAGTTTCAAATCAGTCCCAGCATGCAGCAGCATCACCGTGCAGTGACAAGAAAACTTACAACCCTGCCCACAATATTTCTTCTCCCCCCTGATTTTGGCCACACCATGCCAGTAAATTTCGACAGGCAGATTTCAGTCTCAGGTCGATGTGCTTGATTGATATTGTTAACACTAAACAAAGAGAGCTTATTACCCCATTCTGGCCCACTTACATTGGCTTCCTGTATGCTTCAGAATTCAGTTCAAGATCCTCCTGATCACATTCAAAGCCCTCTTATATTTCTGAATTTATAATCCAATACTCAGCACCAAGATTACTCAGATCTTGTGACCAATTGCTATTAAATATCCCACGGTCCAGGCTAAGAACAAAGGGGGACCGTGCTTTTACTGTTTTAGCTCCAACACTATGGAATTGCCTCTCCCTCACTGTCAGGTCAGCTGAGTCTGTACCACATTTTAAAAAACTTTTAAAAGCCCACATAGGCTGGCATTTTTATAAATTTGTTGCTTGCAGTATCTTTTGGTTATGGTTTTATTTGTCTTTTAATTCTGTTTTCTTTGTTATATTGCTTTATTTTTGAGTATCTGCTTCCGTTCCACAAATTGTATATGTTTTCATGATGTGTACTATTATGCATTTGTATTATTAACTGTGAAGCACTTTGAAACTGCTGTTTTGAAAAGTGCTAAAATGTATTATTTATTATTATTATTATTATTATTATTATTATTATATCTCTCTGACTCTCCCGTTAGCTGTGTTGCACCTGGTATGGCGGGACAAATGTATCACCTGTATCATTCTTATTAGTTCAACTAGTCCAGTGACCTCACATATACCCCAGCCTTCAACCTGTGGAGGTGTGCAAGGCCTTTAAAAACCGAAACGGTTAAAACATCACATAAACTTCTACTCACCAGATCCGATAGCCAGGGTGAAAGCGTCTCCACAGGCAGCCATGGTGATGCCCTGCAGCCCCGGCACCGGGTAGGGAGCACGGCTGCTACGACGGGAACTACAGCCCATCTGACCATGCTGGTTGCTGCCAAAGGTAAAACACTGACCCCTCTCTGGAAAATAAATATATATGTATTAAGACTTTGACACAATAAATGTTTGATTATTTGCAGCCTCATTTTATGCCAAAGGTGTTGTAAAAAAAAAAGATTGATCTTCTACTTTTCACATATTAGTTTAGCTTTAGCACTTTAGCTTTACTGAAGAAGTTGATCATGTTAGAAGTGATCTCTCCATGTAGCGTTTTACTCAATCTGGTGCTGCAAAAACTAGTTTGATGAAACAGTGACCTTCTCTTATTTCATATTATTATGGAGGCAATCACTCAATGATGCATCATTTCAAACAAGTCTGATTCAAAAATGCGATTTGATAGATTAATAATGGCAATATTTTACCTGTAACAGCAACAGAATGGGCTGTCCCAATGTCAATGTGAACAATCTTCTCACTGTTGAGCGGGGCTGATTGGACAGGAGTGTAAGAAAGGACCTCTTCCACCTGATTGGAGGGATTCAGTTCCTCTCCAGCTGTTATCTTATCCAGCCCGAGCTTGTTGAATCTGAATACAACAAGGAATAGAGAAGACTGCATTTATTTTTTTTTTTTTTAAATAGGGCTGCAACTAACGATTATTTTCATCGTTGATTAATCTGTTGATTATGTTCTCGAATAATTGATTCGTTGTTCGGTCTATAAAATGGTGAAAAATGGTGATCAGTGTTTCCCAAAGCCCAAGATGACATCCTCAAATGTCTTGTTTTGTCCAGAACTCAAAGATATTCAGTTTACTGACATAGAGGAGTAAAGAAACCAGAAAATATTCACATTTAAGAAGCTGGAATCAGAGAATTTAGACTTTTTTTTTCTTAAAGAATTACTCAAACCGATTGATTGACTACCAAAATAGTTGGCGATTAATTTATTATAGCAACTAATCGATGAATCGTTGCAGCTCTACTTTTAAACCACTCCATTGATAGACAGTGTATATTTATCACAAACCCTTTAATATTTTTTCTTCCCGTTTCCTCATCTACTGCAGGTAGCTACTGAGTCGCAAGTATCTGAACAATGCTGCTTCTACAGAGACCGGAACTGAACACTGTTTACGGTCCCACTCCTAGACAGCTCTACATCCTGTCCCGAACCTCTCTGAGAGAGACAGATTAACAGTGACAGAAAAGTGTTTGTCATTTCAGGAGAATGCCGTCTCACAGGTTGTGCACCAGGAAATTATCTGTGTATCATCTCCTTTAATCTACAGTATCATCACCCCGTGTACACAAACAAGTTTAAATATATACAGTACATATATATACATTCAGTGGCTATGTCTTCTCATTAAATGTACAATGAAATGGTTCACCACTGATTATTAGCTCATGTTTATTGAGCCTAATGGCCATGGTTTTGGGTGGGAACATATTGAGTAATCACCTGTTGCTTCCACATGCCACAATGCTGCACTGGGTGCTGATAATCATGGAGCAGTCGACTCCACACACCACCCTCTGGGCCTCGAATTCCACAGGTAAACACACCTGCTGTGGAGAGTTGTGGGTGTCTTGGGTGCCTTGCCCGAGGCGACCTTCCAGACAGAGGAAAGAGACCCGACAATCAAGCTGTGTGCTGAAATGCTGCAGTCATAAATGAGTCACATGCAAACAAACACCAAGAGATGAATACTAAGATAGATTGGAAAACAACCGGTTCATTTACTATGTACCATTGTCTCCTCTTCCCCAGGCAAATACTTCTCTTTCATTGGTCACAGCGAGTACGTGGGAAGCACCGCATGACACCTGAACCAGCTCGTAGCCGAGGAGTGCCTCGACTATCTTGGGCTGAGCACAAAAACAGAGAGAGAGAAAAAACTAAACGTCATCATAGTAATGTTTTAATTACAGATCTGTAGGGACATGGCGTCCTGGTTTTCCCAGTTTTTAATAGGTAAACAACATGAGTGACACATCCCTGGTTCGATTCAAACATTGCATGTCACATTACTCTCTCTCTCCTCTTGTTTCCTGTCTGCCTCACTAATTCCTTTAACGCATTAACACAACTTGCGATTTTTAGGTTAAAACGGGTTCAGTTTTAAAGCTAGAGTTAATATACTGGTATCATATGAAACTAGAAAACCTAAGGAATCCAACCATGCCATACTAGTGAAGGAGGCTAAATAACTAATAAAAAACTGATATTGCCATTTTCAAAGGGGTCCCTTGACCTCTGACCTCAAGATATGTGAATGATAATGGGTTCTATGGGTACCCACGAGTCTCCCCTTTACAGACATGCCCACTTTATGATAATCACATGCAGTTTGGGGCAAGTCATAGTCAAGTCAGCACACTGACACACTGACAGCTGTTGTTACCGGTTGGGCTTACAACTTTAACCCTTTTAGTTTAACCGTTTTTAGTTCATAATTATTTAACATTTCCAGTAGCCTAAAAATGTCTTATTCAGTGTTCGGTTGTACTTAGCTCCACCCTCTCGTGTCACTTCTGGTTGCAAAAAAACAAGATGGCGAAGGCCAAAAACCAAGATGGCGACGGCTAAGATGCCGAACTCGAGGCTTCAAAACGGCATTCCACAAACTAATGGGTGACGTCACGGTGACTACATCCACTTCTTATATATAGTCTATACTTAAAGGCATGTTTGTCATAATTTAGGACGTTTCCTTGCATATTCTGACAGGGAATGTACATCACAGCATGTAAAAAACTAGATCTGTTTACATAGTGGAGAAATATAGAATACAATCTACTCACTGTAATATAACAGTCCTGCAATAAGTCCTACCTTCATGAAGGTTATAATGGAAAGTTAGAGAGAAGCTGAATCAACTTTATGATCATTTTGGAGGATAGAGTTTGTCGTGCTGTTTAAATGTATTGCATTATACTGAGAGTAATATTTAGCCTAATTGATATAAAATAAGGTTAACAAAATATTATAAATACCAGTAGAACTTATTGTAGGACTGTTGTAGTAGTAGACTGCATTAGTTTCAGTTAGGTGTATCTAATAAACTGGTGACTGACTGTACATTGATTTAATATAAGTAGATTTTCCTTTGAATGGTGGACACGTACCTGTGTTACATCATTGAAGTTACCGTGTCCTAGGCAGCCGTTGCTCCCGCTTCCAAACGTCATGATAATACCCCTGTCTGCAAATTGAAAAAAAAAGAAGGGATTAACGACACTATAAGTTGATGAGTGTAGGTGTATTCTTATGTAGACCAACACAATGCTCCTAATCCTCATCTAGGAAACGCTAATCTGTGTCACTACAGTGAAAAGTGATGAAAGAGAGGCGACTGAGCTGAGAGGAAGGGTCTTTAATCCTGTGTTATCTGCTTCGCAATACTGGAGGACTGACAAAACAGCCTCCTGAAGCACACTGAGTAACGGAGCACCACAGTTTGAGCTCAAGAAAAACTACTTCCAAATGCTATCTGATGAAGTCTGGAAAAACAGCTGACTGTATCCACACTTTCATATGCAAATGCTGACTCAGTGTTGTACAGCCATGTGGTGCAGCATATGAGGGCAGAAAACAGAGAATAAACATAGATTTCCTTCAGCAGAGCTCCCTGCTTAACTGACTGGGCATGGGTGTGATGTCTCAGATGGTTATAAACGGCCCACCAACCTGTCATGCAGGTGGTAAAAAGATCGCCACAGGCCACAGACTTGATGGTGACTCCGGACTGACCCTCAAGGAAACGTGAAATGAACTGAGGCTGCATCTGCTCCACCACACCGGGCAGACTGGCCTCACCAGACCCCACCGATGGAGCCTGTGACAATAAATGATTATTAGTCTTAATGAAGGCAAAGCAGTCAGAATGTAACTGTTTCCTGGAAAACATAAGCAACTACAAACTTTTCATCCTGGACCCCATGTTTTTATGTCTAAGTAATTAATGGGGGCAACACTTTTTGAAATTGGTCCAGTATTGAGGGAGAACGCTGCAACCGGCAACCGCTAAACAAGCTGTAATGTAATCATTTGCACATTTTACGTCCACTAAAAGTGATTGTTTTTGCCACTGACAGGCACAGATTGTTATTGTAAGTGTCTGCAACATTATGGAAAGGACCCTACAGAGAAATGAAACGTTTTTCTTACCTTTCGCTTTCCGTTTGTCATTGTGTCATGTGACTTTTGCCGGAAGAGACAACGGTTGAAACGTGAGTGAGAGTGGAGAGAGGAGTGCCACGAGACACAGGTGTTGTCAGAGTTTTTTGTGTTGGAGTAGAGAAATTGTAGCTTAGTGTTATCTAGAAGATTTTCAATGTCATGGTTGAATATATTGAATATATTTCAACAATGTGGATGCGACAAGATTTAAGATGCAAGATTTAAGAACGAGACTTCTCCGAGCGAGTCACACAATAGACATTTATAATAACAATCTGAGCCTTGTCAGTGGCAAAAACAAGCACTTTTAGTGGACGTAAACTGACGGTACCAGGTTGCCCCAAATGATTACATTACAGCTTGCTTAGTGGCTTGCGGTTGCAGCGTTCTTCCTCAATACTGGACCAATTTCAAAAAGTGTTGTCCCCATTAGACACAAAAACATGGAAAAATAGGGTCCAGGTTGAAAAATACCGCAGTTATCCTTTAAAGGAAGAATCCACCCTCTGATACACCATTAGAAACCATCAATTTGTAAAGTCCAAGGTCTTCCAGCAGTTATTTTATTATTAATATTCCCCAGTCAGCCTCATTTAACTCTACAGAAATACAATCCAATTCAAAAACATGTTGTTTTCAGCAAATTGGTGGTGGCTGTTTGCATGGAAGCAGCTGTTGGTATAGAACTTGCTATCGCTGCCTCTTCAACACTGTATTTTCTGCTCTAATGTGGTCATTGAGTCTGCTAAGAAGATCTCTGAGGGGCTGACACCAAAACCAGATTTGTACCAGTGAAAGTTTTGATAGCTGAAAAACAACATCTGAACTAGCTAGTTGTAAAAACGCCCAACTGGGTGCAGAGTAGATCACAGCTGTTCCTTGATAGTGGGTCAGGGAGGATTTTTCCTTTATATTGCATGACTGAATCATGAATTCTGAAAGCAACATTGTAAACAAGTAAAAAAATACACAGACCTCCCATGTAATCAGACGGCCAGACTTGGTCACCCCCATCCTCTGAGTGCGGCCCAGAGACACTTGAAGCACCTCAGTGTTGAGCATCGGCAGGCGGAGAGGCGCTGAGATTCCACTTCCCCACGTGTACACCGAGGACAGCGGGAGGGAATGCACCTTCCCTGATCCTAAACCGACTGATCCGTCTGTTTGAGCCCGAAGAAATAACAATCAAATGTGTAATTAAAGTACAGTGATCAACCTGGTGCAGCTAGTATCAAATAATGGTGTTATGTGCCTGACCTCTGGACCGGTTGGTAGGGACTCTCCCTCCTTGTCTACCCTGAGGACCAGTTTGCACAGTAGACAGTGGTTTCTCAATCCTGGAACACAGAAAAAGACTCGTTACACAACATATAGGAAATCCTAATCTCAAATGCGTTAAAACATCTGTCTGGTCATTAGTCGTGCATTAAAGCAGTACCTGCGCATTTTGACATTGCCGATATCGGTGTAGAGATTAAGCAGCGGCCTGATGCATACGGGAAGAGCCATTATTTCATTGAGCTGAGGCCGTTTGGACGGATCCAGATTGAGCATGTTGAGGATGAGCTGTCGGAGTTCTGGGCTGTACCGGTCGGAAATAGGAGCGAATGTTCCGCTCATGATCTTCAGAACGAGGGCAGGTAGATTCTGAAAGCAAAAATAAAGAGTGTTTTTTCACATTAGTACCCCACTTTGGAATTGGTAGTGATGATACTTCAAAAGCTAACACAAATGTAGCACTATTTGAATCACTACATCCATGTAAGCAAGGGGTTCTTGTAAAGAAAAGGCTTTTCCTACAGCAGCCTCGAAGGCTCTCTTAAGGCTCGCTAGCTCATAGAGCACACAGCCCAAAGCCCAGATGTCACTCTTCTGGTTATACGGCTTTCCCTCACACAGCTCTGGGGAGATGTAGCATGGTGTCCCGACCACCTGCAGAGATAAAAGAAGGAGGCATTGATTTGTGCTGGTACATGTTAGGATTCAACATATCAGGGTATGTAGGTTGCTGAAGTAATCACAGTTCCAAACCAAACCACCAATCAACCTACGGTGTAAGCTTTGCTTTTGCTGACGAGAATTTTGGAGATGCCAAAGTCACCGACTTTGACGATCATCTGGTGCTTGTCCAGAAGAATGTTCTGCGTCTTGAGGTCTCTGTGCAAGATCAGTTTGTTGTGGACGTGGTACAGGGCCAGTAAGATCTGCACAAAGAAGTGGAGGATGGTGTCCTCGTCCAGCAGAGAGTTACAGCGCTTCTGGATGTAATCGGCCAAGGTTCCACCTGCGTGAAGAAAACGTTAAGAATAAGAAGATAAACAATAAAGATGACTTCTGTTCTTTAAAACCATAACAATTTAGAAATCAATCAAGTTACTGGGTTGAGTGAACAGCAGTGAGATGATGATAACAAAGCCAATGAGCAATGGGTTTAACAGGCTTTAAGAACACAGCGGGTGTTGCAAATGTTATTGTTAACAAAAAAGGGAATTGGGATCCATAAAATAAACATCTAATGTAAATAAATATTCTTCTTTGTATCTGCTACAAACAAGCAGGGCTCCTCAGATGATCCTAAGCTAATAATCAAGACCTTATTAAACCATTTCAACAAAGCCAGGCATGAAACACAAAATGTTGTTTTGTTTCCTGCTAAACTTTAATTAATTTCAGTTTAGTTGAGATTCTGAGGTAATAAAGAGGACTTTAAATCACAGACAACTACAAAACTGTAAAGGATGACACAATAAATCTAAGACTTACCTAAACCAAACTTAATTACTACAATAATAGTAGGACGATGATAAGAAAATGGCATGATAATGACAAATAATATACTTAAAGGCCCTGACACACCAAGCCGACGGTCGGCTGTCGGCCGGTTTGGGGTCGTCTGTGAGTGTCCGTCGGCATATTTTTTTGGTGTGCCTCGCATCGTCAGCTCTAGTCTGCCCGTGTCAAAGATTTTTTGGCCGATTCAGCACGTTGAATCTGCGGAGGAGCCCAATGGTGAGAGAAATCACTCTGATTGGCTGTTCAGTTTATATGAATCAGTGCACGAGAAGAGAAACGGAAGTGAGGAAATCAAGCCGACGAGTAAAGTCAAGAGGAAAAACACAGAAGGCTCTTCTCATTTTTCATCTTCATCTCATCTGATCATTCCAATACACGGATATTTTCACAGCAACATGGCCATCTGGAATGAAGCTAAGTGGTGAGTGAGAGTGGTGTGAAAATGGTCGACAAACGCCGCTTTGTTTCCTGTACGTATCATAACAACGGCTTGTACATCCAAAGTCCTTGGTCTTTCGGTTTCCCTTTTTGAATGACGAATACAGACTACCGCCACCTGCTGGTGTGGAGAGTTATTTCCTCTCATGCAGGCACAGAACATATGTGCTTACTGGCTGTCGGCTGTAGCCTTTGAAGTGTGTTTGAGTGCAACTTGTCAGCCAAGACAAAGGGGATGTGAGGCGGCGTAACGGTCGGCCTTTGTTGCCGCTAGTTCATTGATGTCGGGTTGGTGTGTCTGGGTCTTAAGCTGTGGCGGTTCCACCTGCAAATCAAAAAACTTGACAGACCACATGGATGAAAAATGTAATTTAGAAAGATTATCCAGACCTTTAGGAGCCTGACAGCGAAGGTTTGGTCAGAACAGCTAAAGGCGCCTCATCAGGCTGAACACTGGCTCTGGGTCTTATTGCAGAATTTTGGACAACTGAATGGCGATCTACCTTTTTTACATTACAGCTTGTAATATAACAGAAAAGTTACCTGATCACCTCAAAACACCCCCACACAGACTGATACTAGATGTTGACATGGGAAAGAGAAAAGGTATGGAGCCCTACAGCACTAAACCATGGGAAAAGTGCACCGTTAGACAATGAACAAAAGGGGGTGGTGTAATGAGATATTACATTAAGCTTACCTGGTGCATACTCCATAGCTATCATGAGGGCCTTGTCTTCCAGGAAGTTCTCATAGTACTCGATGATATTTGGATGGTTGAGCAGTTTCAGGACCTGACACTCGTTCTGAGCCGCCAGGCGTTCGTCTCGTGACATCTGCTCCACTGGGATCTCCTTCAGGATGACAAAGGCCCCGTCGCCGCGCCTGCGGCACAGGTGAACGATCCTGACAGGGGAGGGAGATAAAGATAAATTAGATGTATATTTTGTTTCATAAACAATATAGTAGGATGGTCGTTGGTAGTTTAGATCTGGCAATGACAGTTGTTTTTGACACAAGTATCCTGTATGATTTTAGGAAAAGAATTCTGTAAAGAAAAGTTGAGAATGACAATGAATCGCTGGTGTAAAAGTACTTGTGTCCTTTACTCATGTATACCTACTTACACTAAAATGCTTTAAAAACATAAAATGAATTAAGAACTACTGTACTGTATTTTAATGTTGTGTGTAACAAAACAATTCCATACACTGCTGGTTTTGTGGTCCACATTAAAAAGGGTAAATAATACCATAGGGGGGATGAATGGGGATGTGAGGGTGGGGGGAATTATTGTGTTTCACTATACACTTTTTTTATTGTACTGTATTGTCTGCTGAAAACCCAATAAAAAGAGGGGAAATAATGTAAAAGGACCTACAAACGTGGTGCCTCCATTTGCTTATTATGTGCGAGGAAGGGTAGTGGGTGTTTCAGATTCAGATTCAGATTCAGATTCAGACAACTTTATTGATCCCAAGAAGGGCAATTCAATTCACAGCTTACCCCACAAACATACACAGACAACATCCAGACAACCATTCAAAATGTTATGTCAATCACAGACCAGTAGAACTGACAAACAGAGGTCGGTGAAGTACAGCAAATAAGTTAATAAAATATAATAAATAGCAATAAAATAGATAAGAGAAAACAAATAGATAATAAATAGACATTGTTACATGATTAACACTGTCAATAAAAGTCTCACATGAAATGACTACTGTCTGAGTTTAATAACCTGATAGCAGAAGGAATAAAAGAGTTGGAGTAATGGTTAGTTCTCCTCACAGGTGCCTGATAACGGCGGCCTGAAGGCATCAATGAGAATTCAGGAGACAGAACATGAAGTGGTTGGCTGATAATATCCTTCCTTCTGGAAGTCCAAGACCAGTCAGAAAATAAAGTACAAAAAGCAATCACTACTCATTTAGCACAGATAAAGACATAATGTGCAAAAATGTACATTTACATTATTTTCTTCATGTTGCAGTGAGTTAAAGGGACTGTTTGTAACTTCTTACACGTATAAATCTACCGGGTCGGTTTCCCATGCGCGCTCGCATTTGCGCGCTCGCTTTTGCGCGCTCGCATGTGGCCGGAGTCTCTGCTCCTCTGCCTGCCTGCCTTCACTCACACCGCGCACGTTCTCGCTGTCTCGCTCCACCTCACGTGCGTGCGCGCTCACTACACACTGCGGAAGACTTCGTAGTTCTGAGAATATCTAGTGAATGTACAGTGGACATTTGTGCAGAAATAACTGCTGCAGCTCCTCCAGACCAAAAGAAGTTTTCCGTGTCTTGTAAAGTGACGGGGCTCCGCAGCGAGAAACGTTATCGTCTCTGACCAAAACCCCGGTGTCACCCTTGTTCCTGGTCGGGAGGCTGAGGCAGGAAAAGCCAACACTATGATCAGATCTAAATCATGTTCATGGAGAGACCTTCGTCTGGTCAGCTAACATTACTGCCAAGCAGGTGAAATATAGAGTGATATTGTGGTTTTAGACGTGTGTCGCCTCACTGTTTTGAGCAATGCTCATTCATGTCTATGTAGAGCGAGCAAGCGCGAACCCAACTCTGACTTTCGTTGACTTAACGGCCACAGGTGTCGCTGTAAACAAGCATTTCTGATTCTTACAAACAGTCCCTTTAATAATGCTGTTAGACAAAAATATGGCTAAGAATTGTCTGTCAAATAGGCAAATTAAAACTAATAAGCTATGTTATGAGTGTACCTTATGAGTGTTTAGTGTAAAAGTTTAATCTACAAAGTAACTGGTATAACTTCATATTAATTTAGGTTTGTAGAAAGTACAAAATTACCTTCTGAAATGTTTTTTTATTATAATTATTTAATCTTTATATTTAAGTCCCATTGTGATAGCAAAATAACTTTTCCAAGGGAGCGCTGGCCAAGACAGCAACAATACAGTGTTATTGTTGTTGTTGTTGTTGTTGTTGTTATTATATACATATCTTGTTCTAATTGTTTGTAATCACTATTATGTAGTCGTATTATCTCTGTATATCAATCATGTGTTCTCTATAACATTGTGACATTTTAACACTGTTTAGGTGGAGACTTAAAATAAGCCCAGTGTTTGTTTGTTTGTTTTTGCCTCTTCCTGCAATGTTTATTATTTTCTGTCATGTTTGTGTCTTAATTTGTGCAAAATAAATAATCATAAACATAAAAAACATAAAACACACATTCAGTGTTTCCGACAACATACACACAAACACTTACAACACATAACATTTAAAATTTTTGTATATGGTCTGACAAAGTGGGAATACTCAAGTAAAGTATCACTTTAACAAGTTCTACAATAGGAACTGAGTGAATATACTTTATGGCTCGCCTCTGCTGAATATTTAATCATTTAATAATATTTAATAGATTTAAATACAGCAGCAAAGAATTCTACTAAAGGTAGTATAGTCCAATTCGGGTTAGGCTACAGTACATATTGTTTGATAGATAGATAGATAGATAGATAGATAGATAGATAGATAGTAACTTTATTGATCCCGAGGGAAATTCAAGTTTCCAGCATCACAGTTCCATAGTGCAAAACATGTTAGTAAAAAGGCAGTAAAAAAGTTAGTAGTGCAAAGTACAAAAAAATATACCAGATATAAAAATACAAGGAGATGAAGAAAACTGTTAAAACTGAATATAGTGCAGGGTAACAGCTGTGATACACGACTATTAAAAAAGTGAATATAGTGCAGAAGAGACTGTTAAAAGTGAGTATAGTGCATTATTATCTGTCCTGTAGACTGTCCTCCTTTGTCCTTTGATGTAACTTTTCCAGCAACTTAGTCAACTATCTTTAACAAATTTGTTTTTCAAATATGAAGTAGCCTCTATAGCCACTAGTAATTCTCAGTGATGTGAATGCAATAATAGTTCAGATAGCTTAGATGACTGCTTAACTTAACCAACATTAATTCATAGCTATAGCTTTGCTAAAAATGTAAACAAACAAACAAAAAACTTTTGCAAAGAAAAGCCACACAAACTGTAATTGACAAAACATACAAGGTATGTTTATAAATCAGATCCAGAGTGGCATTAAGATAACTCACACAGCTAGCTTCACTGTGCCTCTTTAATAACATTTCTCTACTTTTCTAGACATTTGACGGATCCCGTTACATTTTAGGGGTAAAACGGAGTTAGTAGCTTTGTTCTACACCGTATTTACTCGCATACAGTGGGAATGACAGATGTGTGTAACACAAAACAGCTACGAGGTGTAAATAAAGTCATAGTTTACCCGAAAGCTCCTCTTCCGACCACTTTGATCTTCTCATACTTCTCCATCGCTGCTCCTGAACGCTTCCGCCGTCTCCAGGCAACCAGCCCAGCTACTACAGGAGGAGACGAGGGACAAACTGGGCGAAGGGGGGAAAAACTCAAAATACATGCCAATCTGGAAAAAATAAGTATTACAGCACTGTTGTTGGCGGTGGTTCATATTTTAATGAATGTTTTCAGTCACAGAGGAAAGATTTAGATACATAAAAATAGAGCAAGCCGACCATACTGTCATAACTTTACAAGAAAAAAGTCGTAATATTACGAGAATACAGTCATAATATTACGAGGATAAAGTCATAACTTTACAAGAAAAAAAGAAAATAACACGTAAAATTACTACTTTATAATATTATGACTTTATTCTCAAAAACCTATGACTTTATTCTCGTAATATTATGACTTTATTCTCTAAATCTCAGATTAATTTTTTTTCCTCAATGTGGCCCTAATACTCCGTTGTACCGTCGTACCGTCGTACCATAGACCTACAACAATGATAAATAAAAATGAAAATGTAAACAAAAAACAGTTATTCATTTCCATTTTTAAAAATCCA
>CAKAKR010056928.1:0-12590 GCA_916700685.1 Adelosebastes latens | reverse complement strand
TATGTGTATATATATATTATATAATATAATATTTATCATTCTATAGCAAAAGTGAAAGTGAAATAAAAAAAATTGTAATCCTTTATTTTCCAGATTATTTATGTTATTTTACGTATCATCCTAGTGGCTATATATGTTTACGTTTATTTATTTTGCACAATTTAAGACTATACAACATAACAAAAAAATAAATGAATAATAAACAGTGCAGGATGAGGCAAAAAAAACCCACTGGGCTTATCTGAAGCCTCCACCTAGAGACAAGATTAATATAAAGAAATAATATGACTACATAATAGTGATAACAAACAATTAGGACAAGATATATATATTAACAACAATAACAATATATGTTCATAATCATATGATTCCTATGTTTGTAAAGACAAATTCATAATACCAAAAAATAACATCAACTTCTCAATTTTTCAAATCGGACATTTGTAAATTATATTTGTGGATATTTGAAAAGTGTATGTTTGTAAACATGGCAGTGTGAATATGTATGTATATGTATGTATATATATATATTTTTTAATATATATATATGTATACATATATCCATATATATACTGTATGTATATATATATATATATATATATGGATATATATATATATATGGATATGTATGTATATATATGTATGTATATATATATCCATATAAGCCTAAATTAAATGTATTCAAGGATTAGGGTTGGATGTTTTATTCCAAAATTCTACGGTCTGGTACCACTGACTCAGTATTTACAATTTTATAGAGTTCTACCTAGATTTCAGAAGTGGCAAACAAAAAAAATTGAGTGGCCGGTAGAAATGATCAGTGACCTACCACAGTGGCAGGTGAGGAAAAAGGTTAATTTCAGACCCTGTCTACAACATGTTTGTTAATGAGCCAACATTTGTATTCCCTGTAGTATGCTTCCATTAGTAGTAAATAAGTAACAGAGGGGTGGGGTGACATGATAAAGGTTTATCTCTAACTAGCTTTAATCAATTCTTTCCACATGTTCTGGTACTGTCTTAATAATCAACACCTCTCTTCCTCTAAATTCAGATGACAAGAAGGACATTGACCATGAAGAGCAAATCACGGGGGAAAACTCTCCTCCAGATTATTCTGAATACATGACCGGCAAGAAGCTTCCTCCGGGAGGAATCCCAGGCATTGACCTCTCGGACCCCAAACAGCTGGCAGAGTTTGCACGGTAAGCGGTTATGTTTATGTTCACTCAGGCTGGATGATGGCGAGCCAAATTCAGTGGGCCATAATAAAACAAATGTATTCATAGAACAATTTTCAAAAACAGAAATTAGTTTGCTTCTAAAAGCCAGTTAAACAAACAAAACACACATGCTGCTCAGCTTTTTCGTGTGATGTGCAGTATTTAACGTAACATGGAATTAAATGACGTGTGACCTGGCCCGTTAGGCATACACGTTTTACCAGGAGTTATTTATTTATTTATATTTAAGTAAACTCATCTTAGTGTGTCTGTTTCAGGAGTGTGGATAGTTGTGTGAATAGTCTATAATGATGTGACCACTTGTATTTCTGTTGCAGAATGAAGCCAAGAAAAGTAAAAGAAGACGATGCACCCAGGACGATAGCCTGTCCACACAAAGTGAGTGATGTGTTCTGTTTATTACACTAGTTTATACAGTACTGTGCAAAATATGAACAGAAGCTTACTAAGACTGTACTGTCTTTATTATTGACATTACCTTGCTGAGAGTCAGCGGCTAAAGCTACTCTGTAAAGTGAATATGTCCCGAGTGATTACCTTCGTCTGGTTTCCCTCCCGCTCAGGGATGTACCAAGATGTTCAGGGACAACTCGGCGATGAGGAAGCACTTGCATACCCACGGGCCTCGCGTGCACGTCTGTGCGGAGTGTGGCAAAGCCTTCGTTGAGAGTTCAAAACTGAAGAGGCATCAACTCGTACACACAGGAGAGAAACCTTTCCAGGTGAGTTTTTTTTTCACTTCCTGCATGTCACACTTTATTTTCCTTCTTCTGGAGAAAGCAGCATAATTTGACTTTGCTATATTAGTGCTAGGAAAAAGATTGTAATATATACTGAAATGGAAACTTTGCCCAACTGGCTTTGTGGAAGAACAAGTATGTGCCTTGCTCGGTTTATCTGTGAGCCAGGCTGAGACATGCAGCGGCGTTAACTCCATCTCTCTCGTCTCCAGTGCACATTTGAGGGCTGTGGCAAGCGGTTCTCTCTGGACTTTAACTTGCGCACTCATGTGCGTATTCACACTGGAGACCGTCCGTATGTGTGCCCCTTTGATGGCTGCAACAAAAAATTTGCCCAGTCAACCAACCTGAAGTCTCACATCCTCACACACGCCAAAGCCAAAAACAACCAGTGAAACGACGACGACGCGAGCATACACTGGAGGACTTGACCGGTATCTCCGCTCCCTGACAGACAAACTAATGTCCCGTGGCTTGCTTTGTTGTGAGATAAGAAGTCCCTTTTGTATCATCTCTAGATGAAAAGGTTTTTGAGAAATGACCTTTTCTCAGACTTTTTGATAAACTTATGGAGGTTTGAACAAGGAACTCATGAGAACCCCGACTCCCTCAGGCCTCCTACCCGACTTTGGCGCTACCTGGATGGAACAATTTACGCTTTCTTCTTGTGAAGATGTTAATTCATGGATCTGCAACTAAAAACATATTTATACCTTAACACAGCCAGTTAAAAAAGTTTTTGCAATAGATGTCAAATTTGCATCGATCCTCAGCAATGACACATTTTCAATTTTGTACTTTCCCCAAGTGTGCATATTGTACACTGTTTGACATAAGCTCTGTGGTAATGTATGTAGTAAGATTGTCCCCGTAGCTCTTCTTGGGTTTTTGTTTTACCTCTCCCTTTCCCCTTCATGTGAGTGTGTTTCGAGGGGGGATTGGGTGGTCTTTGCATATTTTCATTTTGTACAACGCAATATCAGAATCATGTATATAATAGCCATGTGATTTTCAATAGTGATCACCGATTAAAATGTTTTTTCCCCTTGCACTACCAACAGAAAAAAAGTGTCATTTGTCCTTTCACATCTAAAACTCAACTTAAAATGCAATTCACATTTATAATATTCAGCTGTTTTAGTAGCAATGTCATTTAGGGACAAGTGCTGGAGCTGCTCAAAAACCGTGAAAACGAAGCGACTCTGGGTCAGGACAGCACCTGTGGGAATTCACTGGGACAGGGGAACATTTTTTTTTTCAAAAATGCTCTATATTTATACATAAGAATGTAATATTTTAAACAAATCTGAACCCATAGAGTCAGTGGATCTGTTCTTGATGTTAACCATGAGGTTGAATAATTTCAATAGGACAAAAAAAAAGGTGTTTTAAAAAGGTGGATGTTCTGTTGAAGCTCCATTAAAAAGCATCACATTTGCAGTTAAATCTGACCGATTGTGTCATGGGTATTTGAGGTTGTTGCTTCAGCAGTTTAACAATAGTTGTTTGATAGTACTTCACTCTACATTTCCTCATTTGGTAACACAGCGAAAGAAGGAAGTGAAACCAATTCTGGTTCTTTTATTTTTCATCGCACTGCATATACATGTGACAACTGTATCACGTCTTAAAACTTAAATTGAGCAGCTTAAAAGTGGCATCTTACAGCTGGTAAATTGTATAACAATGGTTCAAAAACACAGTCAACTCATTGCTTCTGTCTGACATGAGACAAAGATAAAAGAGAGACCAGGGTCAATGTCAAAATTTGTGTTAGAAATTAAAGGTTTCATTCTGATTCAGTCTTTAAAGAGATACTCTTTCATTATTAGAAACAGGAACTAGGAAATGTTTGGCAGTTTTGCTTTTAAAAATGACAAACAATTCAGCGGTTTATCAGATTAGTCAGCAATTCATTTCCATTACATTTTCTTTTACACAAGCAGGTGGTACATTTCTAAAACCGCAGCATCTTGAACAATCAACCGACATTTCTGCGTAAAAATCAATCTTTAATAACCTCACAAAATAATGCAGCACAGGCAGTCTCTCACATCAAATGCATCCGATTTGAGGATTTACATGGTTTAAAGATAAAAACAAGTGCAACATTGCTGGTGGGTAGAACTGCTGAATCACCTTTAACCCACATATTACAGTGCATTTGGTTGGTTCATAGCCGCAGAGCAAACGGCAACAAACCAAAGTAAAATCAAGTTTTAAAAAGGTCCTGGTAATCTTAAACCACATACTGTATGTTCCCATTTTATTGTGACATTTTTAGAATTGCATGCAAATATATTTCTGTCTCTTTCTGTTTTTGATTATGACTTGTACCTAGCTCATCCCTGCAGAGTAGTATGGCAAAATAGACAAACAATATTACACATTTTTGCCATCTCAGTTTTACTGCAAACCAAACCTGCATCTAATCTGGTGAAATGATTGCATCCGGTATATAGATTCTTGATTGACATGTAACAACATAATACTGTATTAAAATAAAAACCTATTCAAATAGGCCTGTGTATATCTAAGAGGCATATTTTAGTATGTTTATTTTCTTTATGCATAGCAACCAGTTTACCAACACTTCCCCATTGCTGTGTGTCTAGCGGCATGAATTTAAGGCATAAGATTACGGTTAACACTAATCTGCCTCCAAGTGTGTCTCAGAGATGCACAGAGAAATCTGGGTCAGTTAAAATGCAGTGAACAGCAGAAACAAGCAACTGCAGTGTAGCAGTAAAAATCCCAAACCACCCCCACTATCCCTGACCTAAAAATATCTGAGGAAACAGTTTTAAGCCTTCTGGAGAAAATAAAAATAAAAGGAATCAAGAGTATCCTTAAATGGATAGAGGCGATGACGGATAAAGATGAAGACTGGAATAATTCAGTGTTTCAACCTCAAATTAACTGAATAAAGCAAAGAGGCATAAATCTTAAGTGTAGGCATTGATTTCCCTCTATTTCACCGTGCTGCCTTTGGATGTGTGTATAGTACCTGCTCTCAGAGCAGACGCCACACTGATGGTTTCACTCATGAGTTGTGGGTTTTCACTCCGCTAGCAGGGCAGCCAGCAGCGCAGGGTAATTTGGTGTCCCCCAGCCTGTAACGGGATCCCACGATGGTGCAGCACAGAAACCTTTACCCTGAACCTGTTCGTCCAGACAGCTCAGGTGGCAGCCTTCAGTCACCTGGAGATGCATAACATTTAGGAACAGCACCATGACCACAAAATGTGTTGCAAAAGGGTTTCCTTCCACTTTCTTTTAACAGAAACGCAGGAAAAAGTGTTTCACAAATGCACTGATAAAATGATTATCGACTTTTATGAAGCCGATAATCATTTTTACACGGTCATAGGCGTCTATTCAGTTATGTTTTGTATATTTTTGATCATGGTGGTGGTGTTGTAGACTGCATTATATTGTGTTTCTAATATTCTGCCCCCCTCACTTATGTAAATAGGGAGAACAAAATATTAGAGGCACCTCTTTAATATACTGTACTCTAGTACAACACCACCTTTAATTATGACCTCAATAATAAACCTCTAATTCATTCATTCTGATCATTATAAACTTGGTAAAAGGTAGATTGTTTTAGCAGAGCTGTGGTACTGAATTACAATAGATTACACATACAGGCATACCAAATAAAATGGCCACTAAGTGTAAGTGAGATTGCTACATAAATCTAAGAAGGGGCCAATAGTAAAAAAAATGTACTACTGTAATAACTTGACTTACATCAAACAGAGCTTGTCCTTTGAGCTTGTAGAGGCGAGGGTTGAGGAAGCCCAGGGCAGGCAGGCCCTTTAGCAGCCGCTGGTCGTTGATGAGAGACAGCATGCCTCCGACCACAGGGGTCGACGCCTGCAAGGTAGATCCATCGATGAGAGACGTGATGAAGCACAATAAAGTGAGCAATTAATACTACAAAGGTAAACACTGCATATGCTCTCTTAGAAATGTTTTTGGAAAGTGAAAATGTGAATAACTTGCTTACATTTTTTTTTTTTTTTTTTAATTGTATCATTTATGTTTCTTGCTCAGCTTATATAGTGTTTGTACAACTGGGTTTTATCCTTAGTTTGCACTCAGGAAAATCACTGTATGGCTGTCACACTGTCACTAAGAAGTAGAACCAAGTTTGAAATTGTTTACCGAGGTCCCAGACACCCAGGGGACGGGTACTCTGTTGGTGACCACCCAGTAGTTATCCGACAGGGCAGCCATGTCCGGATAGGCCCTGCCGCTGGTATTGAAATATGATTGAGGAGGGAGGGTTGCTGCTACCGTCTTCAGGTACCCATCCACTGCACTGGCCTACAGGAACACAAATACACAGCATACATGACACTATCTGCTATAACTGAGCATTAAAAGAGCCAATAAGCTGATATTATTACCTGGTAGTCGGGCATCTTGAAGACGTTGCTGAAGCCACCTCCACTGATGTAATCTGTAATTTCATATGTGACCTTAAATGGGTTCTTGAATGAGGTTCCTCCTACAGTAGTCACATATGGGCTGTGAACGAGAGAGAGAGAGAGAGAGAGAGAGAGAGAGAGGGCATAGAGCGTTAGATGTTTAGTGCTTTTCCCAAAACTTTTGAGCCTAGAAAAGTTTTGTGTGGACTGAAACTTCTGTTTTTGTTGCTGAATCAAACCTTTCGCAGAACATACTGCAGGCTAAATTCTTTGCTCTGTGTTTCACTTTCTAAATTTTAAAATGGAACATCCACATGTTGTAAATTTCCATAACATTAATATAATGCACAAGACAACTGCCCCAGTCCAAAACTATGCTCGTTTCAATATCTAGTATCATACAGATACTAGTTTGCTGTAAGGAATGTAGAAATGTTTTACCTTGATGCAGGAAAACTTGGCCTGAAGGAGTTTTGCCCTTTACCCAAATGTTTGCAGCCCGCACCACTGTCACCTGCACATGAAACAAGATCGCAGAGATAAAGATCGATGCAAGAGATGATCATTAAACAATATCAGAGTGATTAAAGTTGATATAGCAGGTAATGATGCAACATATCTTACTGACAACTGGCAGCATTTCAAGTTTTGTTGTAAGTTGTGGAAACAGCTACAGGTCAAAAGGTGTAAACTTGTTTTTCCGGTGCCTAACACGCCATGGGTGTTTATTTAAAACAATAGTGGTGTGTTCATGTTTCAAGTGAGATAATGTGCTCAGTATGTTGACACGTTGCCAAAGAGACTAAGGCTGTCTAATTTTTGTTACATCATCAGCTCCCGCCGAGGCCGTTGCAAAAATTACAGTTTACAGTTCCCCATTTGTTGTCTTTTGTGTCTGCTGAAAACAGGAATTTGTTAGAACCAAACTAGAGGAATTAGAAACTAAACCAGAAGCAAGTGAGAGGTCGCAGTCTATGCATGTAACAGGAGGGACAAAATGTGACTGTTACTTTGAGGTGACGATCACATTTTCAAAAGATAAACTGTCCTGTAGGCAAAGGCTTTGTTAGATCAGTAACGGTCATGTGTTGCTGACATAGAATAGATAAGTGTTGTTTGTGAATGTTGTAGACTGTCTCAGTGTGTTTCAAAGTACAAGACATGTGGATGGGTTCTGCATACTTCAGCCATACTGACCAGAGGCAAAGAGCAACGAGATTCCCCTTACGCCAGCCTTCATAAACTCTGTGTTGATGCGCATCATGTACGCAGTAGACAGGCTGTCTTCATCGTCTCCGTAGCTGATAGTGTGAACCCAGGGCAGGTCGGACATGTTGCTGAGCAAAACCATCCACTGGAGGAAAGGCTCCTGGGACTCATGACGACCTGAAGGACAATGAGGACATGAGGTGTGTGTTTTGATAGGGCTTAAATGCAAAAAGCAATGCATTTTCCTGACACTACTATTCATTTTTAGTTATGCTGTTTTACCTCCTAACTTGTTAATTGCTCAGCATACTTTGATATTTCTTTTACTGTAACTGTAAACACTTGGCCTGCACATGATTATGGTTAGTGTCTCTAGATATATCATTGTCATTATTTTAAATGAGAAGTTAAATCAATATAATTTTAAAATGTTATCCTTTCAGTTCTCCACACACACACCCACACGATTGAAGCCTCTCTCTCACACAGACCTGGATTGGTGAAGACCCATGTGGAGATGTTTGCCCCCGTGCTCATGATGTACTCCACATCCAGACTGGCCTCTATACCAGCCTTTCCTCCTCCCTGAGTGCCCACAACCCGGTCCACCTGAGAGAGATGCTTGAAGCTCCTGCCATAGATGCCCATGAACTCCGCTAGGTCTGCAGGGTGGTAGTACTGCTCCAAGAACTAAAAGAGAAAACGGCTAGCTAAAGTGAGAAAGTACACCAAATTGTGGTGAGATCATAGTGTCTGGGCTAATGTATACATGTCTAACAGCTACACAACACACAGCGTTTTATTTTGAACTTATTCTGAGATGGCCACACCTGAGCTACAGCCTGGCTGTTGTTCTGAGCGGTTCCCACATCAGTTGCTGTGAGGTTATAGCGGGCCCTCAAGACGGCGGGAGTCACTCCCAGGTGCACCCCTGTCTTCGACTGCTTTTGCTTCCTGTTAGAAGAGGCTTTGCTGAGGTCCTGCGCTTTAGGAGGGAGGCGGTGAAGCCCTCCAACTGTGGAAACACAAAACATCCATCCAGCAATGTTAGTACAGATCCTAACCTAAATATACAGATGACGGCTGAACATTTTACAGCTATAGATATGGTTCTCACCAAAGTCCAGGTGCTGGTGAACATCATCGTGAACAGAGTACGGAGCTGACGACCTCACCACAGACTGGCCATCCCTGGTGTAACGGTGGAACTTGCTACCTGGAAGCAGCCTCTCCGCAACCCTGATTACACAAAACGCACAAAAACAACCACAACAACCTGAATGTCTACAAATCCAATCCCAAATCATGGACAACTTATACAACTCCAGGTTTTTTTTATTAGAAACTCACTTCTATACGCAAAACTGATAAAGAACTCCCAAGTAAGTTAAATACACTCCCATGAGTGCAGTTGTTTAAACTGCTGCAAGTAAGTAAAACAGTGTTATCAGGGGTGGTACTGCTAAATTTGATATCCAGAGCATTAAGATAGCAAACGCCTATTAGCTAACAGTTATGTAAAGATAGAGGTCTAATGTTCACCAGAGCAGAGACTTAAGTCCTCTGTGTGTGTTGTGACTTTCTCAGTGCTTTGTTGACCTCACCGGGCGAGCGACATGTGCTTTTTGTGCGTGTCCGTGCATGTGAGCTAGCTCCACACCACTGGCTAGCTGACGCAATGCTGAGAGCTGTTGAGAGGCAAAAGAAATGCTCCCTATCCCATATTTAGCACATTTAAGGTAAAAACTGTTTATTTAAGATCATATAACCTTGGCCTAGATTTATGAATTTCAAAAGCTTGTAGCTCAAAGTTTGATTTGTATTAATAAACCACAGAAAGAGGAACCATCTCACGAGATAAGAGCATGGGTTACACACACAGAGGGAACTTGAGCAGAAGAGGTAAGCTACTTTTTTTTGTGTCTTAACTGTGTCAAGAGCAAGTAGAAATTACTGTTGAGTAAGCAGAACAAATGTTGCCTAAAAAAAAGATATGCTTACTCTGCAGTCATGGTGCACTGTAAAAAGTCCTGAGTGTGTACAGTCTGGCAGCTTGTAATCCCATGACTCTGCAGCCAGTGGTGCACCACCTTCTGGGTCACTTCAGATGGATGCACCAGGGAGGACACTTCCTCCAGGGTGAGGTGTTTACCTGTGTAGGACAAAAACAGGCCTCTGTCACTCTGATTGTAGTATGAAAAAGGCTTTTGCCTCATCATTTAAGGCTGGTTTTAAATTGTCAAGCCAGAGAATTTAAGTTCTTATGCCTGCCATATGCTGCACAGTAAGGACAGAATTTTTAGTGAGTGTATGCTGATGATTTTTTAGGCCCTAAATCTTTAGCGTTACTTGAAGACTACCAGCATTCATCAGACAGAGCCCCTACCATATTGTGCTGAGTCAGGGTCCGACACCAGTCGGAGTATTTCCTCCAGCAGGTCAGCGTTCTGCTGCTTCAGGGCAAAGGTCAGCTCCAGCTCCTCCGTGGGGTCTACCCGACCCACATGAGTCCAGTCGTCTGGTAACCTGAGGAAAGAGGTAAACCATGTCATGATATTTTTCTAAAAGAGGCTTCACTTTTACCCAACACTGTGAAACTCAATATATACTGTAGCTGCTGACCAACCTGTTGAATTTCAGGAGTATTGATGACTTTGTTATGATTCTAGTTAGTTGAACCTTTATGCAAACATTCAGACACATCACAGTAATTTCACTCCTTTTTTTAAAAAATCAACCCAGAGTTGATTAATTTGTGTCATTCTGTGCTGCAGTTCATGAGAACTTTTTACAAGGTTTTCAAACACTCCAACACAGCCATAAATTGGGCAACGGCAGACATCACAGGTCCTAGAAACCAAAACTGTTAAGCGTGGTAAAATTAGGGCCGTCCCAAATATAATTTTTTGGGCTTCGATGAGAAATATTTGAAGCTTCGCAGAATAACTGAGAATAACTAATAATAATGAATGTTGAATATGAATAATGAATAAACTTGTGGGATAATTCCTTTTTTCATGGGCTATTTTGGAATTTATACTTTATTATTACATATTTATATAAAAAAAAAAAAAAAAAAAGCATTCGAATAGTGATTTGGAGGTTGAATACCATGGCAACGGTTGAAGCATTAGGTAAAAGCCCTAGGTAAAATCCAAACCTAATTTTTGGACTAAACTTGTAGTCACGCGTGGAAACAAAACTCACTAAAGTATTAATTCCCTCAAAACAACTTAAGCGCAGGGATAATAGTTGTAACACTCCTTTTATGCCCCTTTTATTAGGTCTTTGCTGCATTTCTGGGCTGTCAAGATCTGGTCTGTATGAAAAATGTCAATAAGGCTTGAAGGGCTTAAACAAGGTGAGATACAAAACATGATTTATTAAATGACAGATAGATGAGGAAAGTGTCTCACAAGACATCTTGGTCATATTCCAGATATCCACTCCAGACCAAGGAGCTGAATAACAAGGTGATGCAGAAGGTCAGCCTGGTGGAGGAGACAATAAAGCAACACATGTAGAAACAAAGCAACACATGTTTAGAGGTCCTCTTGCACACATAAATGTAGACTAATATAATAAAAAACACGCTCTTACTTCCGTGTGTTATCTCGGGGTTACAACAAAACATCTGTGACTTAGCTTAGGTCGATTTACACACACTTCTTAACAGATACACACACATATGAAAGTGTTTGCTACCAGTAGCCTTTAACCTGCTATGTTAGCTGGCAGCTATCTACTGTATGTAGGTCACAACAACAAATACAAGGTGCGCCACAGTACATATATAAGTCACGTTAAAAAGAGTTGTCTTTCTTTCCCAGTTATCTCTATAACAATGCACAGCTATGAACTTGTTTAAGGCACTCACAGTGTGTTCATGTTGTCCTCGGCTTGTCTGAAGTCAGCTGTGCTTTCTGTCTGCTGGGCAGCCTGTTATAGACGCTGCAGTCACGTGACAGGCGTTCACGTGATTTTGTTATTCACTTTTTTTTTTTTTTTTTTTGGTGCATTATGAGTTAATTCGGACACATTCAGGCACCTTTCATTGTTATATTTGAAATTTATATGCAATATTACGGCGCAGTATTAGGGCCACATTGAGGAAAAAATAAATAAATCTGAGATTTCGAGAACTGACACATATAACGAGAATAAAGTCATAATATTAAGAGAATAAAGTCATAGGTTTAAGAGGAAAAAAAGTCATTATTATGAGAATTAAGTCATAAGTTTAAGAGGAAAAAAGTCGTATTATTACGAAAATAAAGTCATAAGTTTAAGAGGAAAAAAGTCGTATTATTACGAGAATAAAGTCATAAGTTTAGGAGAAAAAAAGTTGTAATTTAATGAGAATAAAGTAATAACATTTCAAGAAAAAAAGTCGTAGTATTATGAGAATAAAGTCATAAGTTTAAGAGAAAAAACAGTCGTAATATTATGAGAATAAAGTCATAAGGTTATAAGTAAAAAAAAGTCGTATTATGAGAATGAAGTCATAAGTTTAAGAGAAAAAAAAGCTGTAATATTATGAGAATAAAGTCATAGGTTTACGAGAAAAAAGTCGTGGTATTATGAGAATAAAGTCATACATTTACGATAAAAAAAAAGTCATATGAGAAGTAAGTCGTAATTTTACAAGAAAAAAAGTTGTATTATCAGAATAAAGTCATAAGTTTAAGAGAAAAATAGTCGTAATATTATGAGAATTAAGTCATAAATTTAAGAGAAAAAAAGTCGTAATTTAATGAGAATAAAGTCATAATATCATGAAGTAGTAATTTTATGTGTTATTTTAGAGGGGAAATAGAGCAGCCTGTGTGAAAATGAGGAACGTGGAGCATCTTGGGAAGTTATACTTTAGTATAGGTTTAAAAAATAACCAAATACTTAATCTCTTTTTCCAACACACTATACGATTAACTTTTCTTTCGACATACTATACTATAAAC
>CAKAKR010056917.1:0-16286 GCA_916700685.1 Adelosebastes latens | reverse complement strand
AGTTGTAAGACGAAAACACGGACAACTCCCAGACCGGACAACGCCGTGGTAGCGACCTGTCAATCACAAGGTAGCCCCGCCCTAAAGCATCCCCTGCTTTATGGTCTATCTGACTCTAAATGGGACCATAATTTACTAAATGAACATCATGCTGTATTGAAGAAGACTTGAAACTAGCGATTGAGACCATAGACTCATGTTTACAATGTTTACTGAGGTAATAAATCATGTGAGAAGTAGACTCATTTTCTCATAGACTTCTATACAATCAGACTTCTTTTAGCAACCAGAGGAGTCGCCCCCTGCTGGCTGTTAGAAAGAATGCAGGTTTAAGACACTTCAGCATTGGCTTCACTTCTCAGACCCGGAGGTAGCCCACTGGCCGTGAAGGCTTGGTGAAGGTGGCGCTTTAAAGCATCCCTCGCCTCGTTCTCGCCGCTTAATGCTCGCTGTGTCTTCTCTTCCTGCTTCCTGTTTATGATTAAGTTGTTTACAAGAGCATTAAGTTCTTCCTAGATCTAGCCTCTTAATTTTGCTCTCAAAGTGCACCAGATTTATGCATTTAACTTTAAAATGTAGGCTCCAAAATGTTCTTTCTAAATGCATGATGTTTCCAAAGTTTAGCCAACAGAAAATACCAGCCAGAAAACTTTGGTAGTTGACAAATACGAACAATATTGATACTCTTTCTGAAGGGAAATAATCCTTTCCCCTAAAACATATACTATACTGGTAATGCAGAATAGTTGCATATGTAAATTAAAGGTGATAGAGTTAAAGTAAAGACAGTCCTGCACACATTCAACACCTTAATGTTCCTCCATACGGCAGCTAGACGTCTCTAATGTGAGGAAATAAGCTGCTGATGAACTGCCCGACATGTCAGGATCCAGCCGTGGGTTTTTATGGATTGCTCGGATCCTGCTGCATGACCAGGAATAACGATTTCGGATCGCGACTTCCAAGCGCTGGATCTGGACAGGTTAGCACTGCTTGTAGCTGCACCGCCCTGTCTTTAACCTCCACCTCGCCGCCGCCGCCGCTGCCTCCACCTCCTCTCTCTTCCCTCTTCCCCCTCCTCCTGCTTCTATTTCCTCCGAGCAAAGATAGCGTGACCAGGAAGAGGCTTAGTTTCACTTACTACCTCTGCCCTTTTCCTGGCACTTTTAATAAAGTGACTTTTTGTTGAACCTGAACTCTCCGTCAACGGCAAACACACACACTCATATATAGACGTGCACACACATATTGTCGGGGCAGATACACCAATCAGCCTATGACTCTGTATCAGAGGCGGACACACATCCACAGGCTTAGTTAGGATTAGACCACACACACACACACACACACACACATAAACACACACTCTGCAGATATCCACACAAACAGATGCTCGTTGTACACACACACACATCCTCTGTCATGCCGCCTCACACACACACATGCAGAGGCACAGTGTTTCTCATTATCATGCATAGTGGTAGTGGTTGCATTGATTTCCACTCTGTCTTAAACTTAGCCCGCCTGCCCGTGTGTGTGTGTGTGTGTGTGTGTGTGTGGTCAGCTTGGCAGAGCTTCTCCAGGCTGAGTGAAGATTATGGCTCAGAGATTTTTCACTTCTCCTCTTTTTTCCCTCCCTCCCTCCCTGCTCTTTCACTCTTTCACTCTTACTCTCCGCTCGCCTCTTGTCTCTTTATTGCTGTTCACTCAATCAATCTCCGTCTTTGCTCCCCGTAAAAAAAAAAAAAAGTGCCGTTAAGGAATTTTTTAAGATAGAAACAAAGAGATAGAAAAAGGGGATGGAGATGAATAGATAGAGAGGCCAGGGATGGAGGAAGAAGTAAATAATGAACAGAGAGAGAATGAAACATCGGAAATTATTTTTCCGAAAATGGTGAAGCGGTGACTGAAGGATCTGATGAATGACGCTCGATCTCCTCCAGTCAGAGCCGAGATCTCTCAAGCATTATAGTTATATTATGGGGTGTCTTAACCGCGGGCATTGCTCCATTCTAATTAACTACCTCACAGCGTATATATCTGGCTCCTCGAGACATTTACTTAATGGTTTGCAGCAAGGCATGAGCAATCCAATACTGCAATTACAAAGGTTTACTAACTTCTTGCAGGAGATACCTGCGACATAATTACTTAAAGCTTAAAACCCGTAATGGAAAGAGACGTTTTTTAAATGACAGATTTAGGTAATGAATTTCAGAGTAGAATAAATGCGGTTAATCCAATAAATCAGTGTCAGCTGAGTCGGCTCGGGTGGAGAAATTGAAGGCATAAATTCAAGTATTGGAATAGTGAGTAATAAATGAAATAGAGACAATGTGGGACAGATTTGCATTTTACACATCGGACTGGACAGTCGATCAATACTGTTTCCTTAAAGAGAATCAATACACACTTCTGTTGTCTGAATTAAAGAGAAACAGAAACTATTTATTTTTTGCAGTTCACTGTGTGACGCTTCATGTTGACGGTTTAATCAGCCCGTTCACACGAAAAGGCGTATAAATGCCACGTTTAGCGGTGAATAAGTACGCCTTTCTTGACGTGTATCCTGTACTGACTGTAACGTAAACGCACCCACGTATAAATGCTACAGTAAGAGTTAGAGATGTAGTATAAAAACTAGGAGACCCGTGTTGGAGACCGTTTTTGACCGGGGTTTTTGTTAGTGACGTTTGTCACGTGTTTTTTAGCGACGTGTTTTTCGTAGGTGTGTTATGTTGTTTCCGTGCGTACTTATTTTAAGCCCAACCATGATGTTTTCCCTTACCCTAACTAAGTGGTTTTCTTGCATAAACCTAACTGCGGATGTTTGCGTGGCGTACAAATGACACACAAAAAGCTGCGTACGAATGACACGTGGAATGTCCGTGTAATGTCATGGTATTTGAATGTTGAATTTATTGAAAGGATAGGATAGCCCCTTATTTACACGCCTAATCGTGAGACCGAGTTGGTTTAACGCTTCCTCTGAACAGAAACTGTGAGTCCTGCTGTGTGTTTAGCTCTGTTAGCTCTGACACACTGCAGGACTCTGCTGCTCACCGGCTGCTAACGACTAACTAGCTCTCTTCTTACCGACATACAGCAAGAAGACACGCTCCGTTGTAGTCAGTGCTTTGGTGCATATAGTTATACATACTGACATGCTATTGTCTTACTTAGGCGTGCAAATTAAGAAAGGAACAATAGAGAGGCACAGTCCATTTAAGTCCGTTCCAGTCGACCCCATGGGACCTTATTTCAGAAAAAATATGAACGGTAGTCAACAGAGAGAGACAAATATTTTTTTGATCCCGAGGTTAAGTATATACCGACTTTGCATTGTTTCTTTGCATCAAGATTTACTTTGTTGTGTTTGTATCAGTTCGAATGCGTACCAGTGGTCCTTGCATTAAGCACAATGTGTTTACTAGAAAATGAGGCGTTGCGTGTACATGTATCTCCATTTATTACACGGCTGTGTTGAATACTCGATTCTGATTGGTCAATCACAGCGTCTGTTATTTCTTTATAGCAGACCGTTGCTATGGGCGCTGTTCTAATGTCGGACTCTGGCGGGCCGTTTTTGTGTCAAAATATTGATTTCTTCAGTAAGTAGCCGTGTAATAAGCGGGATAATGTAAAGCGATCCGGTCATTGTTGTGAAATAAACCCCTTCACGGTGATGAGAGACCACTCCGAGGTATCGCCCTGTCAGGGATTCTTCCACAACAATGACCGGCTCGCTGTACATTATCCCTTACATTATGTACTGTACTGTGTCTTGAGATAACTTCTGTTATGATTTGACACTATATAAAAATATATTGAATTTAATACGGTAAGTGTGTGTGTGTATGGCTAGTGTAGTATGAGTAGTGTGTGTTTGTTTCGCATGAGTGTGTGTGGATATGGGGTGTGTGAGTGTGATTTGTGAGAGTGTCTGTGTGTTAGTTGGAGGGCTGTTGTCTTGAAAGATCATCCATTTGTCTCCATCTGGCCCTCTGGCTGCAGATAGCTCCCTGCTACACACACACACACACACACACACACAGACACAAACACTAACACGCCAATGGTGCATCCACTCGGCACCGGTGTTCCCACGGCATGCCAAGGTCCTCACCCGCCACCGCTTGAAACATTTTTTGAAGACAACAGCACTGACAGCGTTTTATCAAAGCCGACACTCAAATGCATTTTAATCTGCGTCTTCAATCAATGAGCTTCTCTGTGATTTCCACTTTCTGTAGTCTGCAGGATAAAAGCCTTTAATATCGACTGTAAAGTGGAGGTGGAGGGCTGCGGAGCGCCCACCGGCTCATTTTGGAGCAGCCTGGCCTCTCATTTATTTAGAGATGGAAAGGTGATGCTCAGCCTCTCTGCATTAAGAACACAACACAATTACCTCCTTCTTTCATCAAGCAATAAAGTCTCACATGAAACAACTGCCATAACTGAGAGAGATGAGTCCTGCGTCGAAGCCTCAGTGATGAAGGCTTTCCTGTAAACACTCAGGACAACGTACTCTGTGTGTGTGTGCGTGTGTGTGTGTGTGTGCGTGTGTGTGTGTGTGTGTTTCTAATTTGAACAATGTTTATTCATAGGATTAGACTGTTTGGCTAGAATGTGGGTCGTGTTCTCGAAACAGCATGGCAAACACTCTTGAAAGTGATGCAATATTAATGTCAATATGCCCGTCTCATTTTCCTGTCGTCGTCGCACATTTGGTGCCAGATTCAAGTCGGCCGTTTATTAGAGAAGAACTCGCATGCAAGAGTGCATCAAAGTCTTTTTAAAGTGTTTGGGGACGTGGCGTCGCCAAGCCGCCACGAAGAGCGGCGGGATTTGAAGCAAATTGTGGAATTACAACGTCACAAATTTTCCTTCCTTTCTGTTCATGTGAATGAGCCCCAGACCGAGGCTGGAGCGAGGGCCGGGAGGCGGAGTTAAAGGGCCCGATACATCAGACTGGCACATACCGGTACTTCGCAAAAAGTCAAGGCTGCACCCCCTTTTGGGGGAAAGAAATCAGAAGATCTCATAGACTTCAATGCAATTTGATGCATGTTTAGATTGTAATTTTGACAAGTTCGTATTCAGTCATCTCTTGTTAAACAAAAGTTTGTTTTATACACATGTCTAATTATTATTTTGCCTGAACCTGAGCGTTGGCGATACCTTTAATAAATGAAGGTTGATCGCCGCCATGTCCCTTCAGTCTTACCCCGTCCAACACAGTGGCCGGATATTACTGATCCAGACATCTCTACATATCTGATTGAATCACGTTTGACTAAGTGTTGTCTGTAAATAACCAACCTGTTATTAACCAACTGTTTGATCTGACAACGACAGTCTGATGCTGTATTACTGCAGCAGTCTCACACTCAAGCTAACGTTAACGCTTTTCAGACGTTTCTCTAATCTTTGATGTTCATTGTGAAATACTGGTTGGTTTTACTTTTTCAGGCCTCTAAAAACAATTTAAAGACTTCATAGACATACAGTATGTGGCAAGGTAGCCAGAGTCACAAGTCAAAAAAGGTTTGGAATAAATCTTTTGGCAGTGTTTATACAGCATTAAAACGCAAAATCTTATCAAGTATATCTGTCTAATTACTAGTCAAAATCTCTCATTATTAAACAATGTATCCTGAATACCTTGTTAAGTGGGAAAATACTACTTATTATGACACACAACACTTCTTTATACTAGTGAAATATAGCTCAAAACGAGTTAATTTCAACATCTCTTTTTATCCTGAAAGGCCTAAATATTACATCTTATTTCAAGAAATATTACCTAGTAAATTTTCACTTGTTCCATTGGCATATTTTTGTACTTATTACAAGCAAAAAACACCTGGTATTCATTGACCTTTTTTCCAGTGATGTGGGAAGCCAGTGAGGGATCATGCCATTTTAGCTTCTCTACCAACTCGTACAAAGCACAGAGTGACAACGACAGTAGTAAAACGGAAAAAGCACAGGATGAATGAACGAGCATGTCTTCCATATAAGAAGTAAAAAAGTAGCTTCCTGGCATTAAACACAACTTGGCAATCTGGTCAGTGTGGGAGCATGCTGAGGCACAACAACAACAACACATACACAATGGAGTTTAACCCATATGGTGTCACAACGGCTCATATAAATATTTACAGACCAAAGTCACCAGCAGCAGATATACACTGTTTTTATCAAGATTATTTTCATTAACTAATCTGCCGGTTATTTTCTCAATGAATCAGATAATTGTGGTCAATAAAACTGTGAAAACTGCAGTTCAAATTCCTCGTTACCTTCCTCCAAGAAAAATCCCGGAAAAGCAGAAAATCTGAGAAGTGAAGCCGATGCAGAAGTGTCTTAAACCTGCATTCTCTCTAACAGCCAGCAGGGGGCGACTCCTCTGGTTGCTAAAAGAAGTCTGATTGTATAGAAGTCTATGAGAAAATGAGCCTACTTCTCACTTGATTTATTACCTCAGTAAACATTGTAAACATGAGTTTATGGTCTCAATCGCTAGTTTCAAGTCTTCTTCAATACAGCATGATGTTCATTTAGTAAATTATGGTCCCATTTAGAGTCAAATAGACCATAAAGCAGGGGGATGCTTTAGGGCGGGGCTACCTTGTGATTGACAGGTCGCTACCACGGCGTCGTCCGGTCTGGGAGTTGTTTGTGTTTTCATCTTACAACTTTAACCCTTTCACAGTGTGTTTTCACTTCATCAAAGTTTATTATAACGTATTTGGTCGAATACCAAGACGGTGACCGCTAAAAACTAAGATGGCGTTGGCCAAAAAACAAGAAGTCAACGGCCAAAAACTATGATAGCGACGGCCAAAAAACTAAGATGGCAACTGCCAAAAAACCAAGATGGCAACTGCCAAAAAACCAAGATGGCAACTGCCAAAAAACCAAGATGGCAACTGCCAAAAAACCAAGATGGCAACTGCCAAAAACTATGATAGCGACGGCCAAAAAAACAAGATGGCAACTGCCAAAAAACCAAGATGGCAACTGCCAAAAAACCAAGATGGCAACTGCCAAAAACCAAGAAGTCAACTGCCAAAAACTATGATAGCGACGGCCAAAAACCAAGATGGCAACTGCCAAAAAAACCAAGATGGCGACAGCCAAAAAACCAAGATGGCGACTGGCCAAAAACCAAGATGGCAACTGCCAAAAAACCAAGAAGTCAACGGCCAAAAACCAAGAAGTCAACGGCCAAAAACCAAGATGGCGACGGCCATTTTATTACATTAACTATAATAATAACTACATTTTAATAACAATCAATTTACCATTAATAAATGATGGTTATTATAAAGTGGTATTTGTAATCTATATAATATTAAGCTTCACGGTCAATTTACTGACATATATAATGTAATTAATACAAAGTCAAAATATGGCAAACTAAGCAAAATAGGTACAAATGTAAACCCCAACACCCCTCCATCTATATTTATTTTTCATACATAAATTTATTCATACATATTTTTCTTTCACAAAATAAATGAAAACTTGAAGGATAAGAAGTGAAGTGGGAGGGAAAGTCTGAGTAATTAACCCACAAAGTGTCAACTTCAAAAAACCCTCTTTACTTCTTCCTTTATCTTCCTGTCTCTATCTCTCTATCTTCCTCTCTCGCTGTCTCTCTGAAGTCCAGTTGCCGTATCAGACGGGCTAATTAAAGCAGCACATAATGAGAGAGCAGAGGAAGAGGAGGAGGAGGAGGAGGAGGAGGAGGAGGAAGAGGAGGAAAGGGGAGGGTCAGAGAAAGAAGAAAGGAGTCATGATTCGGGGATGTCACATTCCTATCAAAGGAACTTGTTCTTCAGACTAATCTCCTCTTCATGCTGTAACACCTTCATTCTCTCCTTCGTTTGTGTGTTTTTGCTTATTTATTCAAACTAACAGAATTATAAAACGCAGACCTTTTGGTCGCCGTTTCAATGAGAGCGTAGTGATGAAGGCAAGCAGATGATGCCTGTGGGGTGTTAATTAAGGCTACTTTCAAAAGTTAAAGAAATGTAACGCGCAGCCTAAGGACCTCCCCGGAGAGGGCGGCGTTTCAAACACACCGATCCAGTCATTTTAAATTAGCGGAGAGAGAGAAAGGTGCCTGGCGGGGGGGCGGGGGACGACACCTGTGCATCTCACTGTGATATATCTGAGATTCATTATTAAATGGGAGCTGTAACAGAGACGTGGTGGTGATTCCTGCCTGGGAATCTACCTGGATATGAGCTGCATGTTAATAGAAGGTGGAAAAGGAAGACCTGCTCTTAAGACTCTCATTATGCATCTCTTTGTGGTTGTTTTGTGTCTCTTTGTAGTCGTTTGCTTCACCGAGTGGTCATCTTGTGTGTCTTTGCAGTTGTTTTGCATCCCTATGTGACCATTTTGCATTTCTTTTGCAGCCGTTTTGAGTATCTATGTGGCCATTATGGGTTTCTTAACAATTGTTTTGCATCTCTTTGTAGTCATTCTGAGTGTCTATGTGGCCGTTATGTGTTTATTAACGGTTGTTTTGCATCTCTTTGTAGTCGTTTTGCGTCTCTTTGTGGCCATTTTACGTTTTTTTTCTGTCATTTTGCATCTCTTTGCAAGCATTTTGTGTATCTTTGTAGTCGTTTTGCGTCTCTTGAAGACCATTTTGAATGTCTTTGCAGCCATTTTGCGTATCTTTGTAGTCGTTTTGAGTCTCTTTGTGGTCATTTTGTGTCTCTTTGTAGTCATTTTGCATCTCTTTGTCGCCATTTTGAATCTTTGTGGCCGTTTGGCATCTCTTTGCAGTAATTATGCATCTCTTTATGGCCATTTTGCGTATCTTTGTAGTTGTTTTGCATCTCTTTGTGGTCGTTTTGCATCTCTTTGCGGCAACTTTGAGTTTCTTTGTAATTTTTTGCGTCTCTTTGTGTCCATTTTGGATCTCTTTGTAGTAATTTTGGATTTCTTTGTGGCCATTTTGCATCTCTTTGAAACAATTTTGCGTCTTTTTGAAGTCGTTTTGTGTCATTTTGTGGCCATTTGGTGTCTCTTTGTGGTCGTTTTGCATCTCTTTGCGGCTGCTTTGCATCTCTCTGACGTCGTTTTGTGTCTCTTTGAGGCCGTTTGGCGTCTCTTTCAGTGACATCTTGGGTAGGCCTGTTCAGTAATATCTTCCATGGTTTTGAACCACCAAGAGATCCTTTGTGGTTTCGGCTCAAGTGAAAAAAAAGAAAAGGTCTTGGAGTGATTTTTGACTTGGCCTTGTCTCTGCTGTGTGGCTGATGATGAAATGACTTGAAAGATGAGAGATAAACGGAGAAAGACGGAGATGTGGAGAGGCAAAGAGAGGAGACAGAAGGAGAACAAGACAAAGACAGGAGACACACAGAAGGATGCAGAGACAATAAGAAGGATGTTATTCCTGCATCATTACTTCAACACCCATTCTCCCTCCACTGTCTCATCTTCTCTTTTTTATTATTCGTGCTCCCTCTCATCTTTTCTTTCTATTATTCATCCTCTCTCTATCATTAGTTTTTATCTCTCTGTGTCTCTCGCTTTCTGTTGTTCAGACACTCAGACAAATGAGCCATGAAATATTCGCCATCAAGACACAGAGAGACTTCACTGAGTGTGTGTGTGAGTGTGTGTGTGTGGGTGGCAGGCTGTGCACATGCATGTGTGTGTGTGTCCGTGCACGCTCATTTTGACTTTGGCTTTGAAGTCTGTCGGGTCTACTAGCCGCTCTGGAAGGTAGCCCACCTGTGTTCGATCCGGCTTTTGCGATCCAAAAAAATAATTTGGCAGGCGCGAAATCAAATTGGCTGCTAGAAATCATGAATTCACTGGCTGCTGCACAGCTGACCAGCCGAGGAGGAGGAAGGATGTTTGATGGAGATCTCAGCCAGAAATCTCACAAAAAAAAAATATTCATCAAATGAAAGCACAACGCTGAAAAATGGGCAAGACAGTTTGTAACAATCTGATGGAGAAGATTGGGAACATATCTGCAGAGATCTCTGCTTTACAAAAGTCTTACTGTCTGTTATTTGGCTTACACATTACTGTTGCTTTTTATTACCCATAACCATGATATTTCACAACGTTCCCAAGTGTTTTAGAATCTCTAAACATACTCCACCATACCATAGTTTGTTTTGCCATGACCACAACTTTCCCCTAAACTTAATCATACCAGTTACAACACAGTCTCAAGACAGTTCGTGAAATAGTAATGACATTTAATCTATTTGATTTGTATACATAACACTAATTTCCCTTTTTTTTCGTGACGCTCAGCACAACTTTCATATTTTTTGTGCGTTTTCCTACGAATGTCCAGCAACATATGACGCACGTGTCAATTTCTGCTCCAAATTTTCAAAATAAAACTACTTAGTTAGGCTTCGGACAAGATCAACTTGGTTAGGTTAAGGTATCAAAACTATTTAGTTAGGTTTAGGAAAAGACCAACTTGGTTAGGTTTAGGCAACAAACTAGTTAGGTTTAGGAAAAGACCAACTTGGTTAGATTTAGGCAACAAACTAGTCAAGTTTAGGAAAAGATCGACTTGGTTAGGTTTAGGAAACAAACTAGTCAGGTTTAGGAAAAGATCGACTTAGTTAGGTTTAGGCAACAAACTAGTCAGGTTTAGGAAAAGATCGACTTAGTTAGGTTTAGGCAACAAACTAGTCAGGTTTAGGAAAAGATCGACTTGGTTAGGTTTAGGCAACAAACTATTCAGGTTTAGGAAAAGATCAACTTAGTTAGGTTTAGGAAAAGATCGACTTGGTTAGGTTTAGGCAACAAACTACTTAGTTAGGTTTAGGCAACAAACTACTAAGTTAGGTTTAGGAAAAGATCAACTTGGTTAAGTTTAGGCAACAAACTAGTCAGGTTTAGGAAAAGATCGACTTGGTTAGGTTTAGGCAACAAACTACTTAGTTAGGTTTAGGCAACAAACTACTAAGTTAGGTTTAGAAAAGATTGCGGTTTGGGTTAAAATAACTACATAAGTGCCGTAACTTAAGTACGGACGTTATGTGACAAAAACTGCTTAGTTAGATTTACACGTTTACATACAGGGTGTACATGTGTAGGTGGATTTACAGTATTATCTACGGCTTCATTTGCATGTACCTGTGGCCGACACGATAAATTGGCCCCATTGAAATAGATGTTTTCTAAAAAAACGCATGTGTGAATTTATTACATGAGTTTTTTTTTTTTATATGTGAAATTTAACATTTAACATTTAAAATATATGAAAACCAGATATGCCAGTATTATCTGATTAATTGAAGTAAAAAACATGTTTTTTTTGTGAGGGAATGTAATTTATAGCAACATATCCTCATACAACGGTTCGTATGATATGTTACGAAAAGTTATTCCTCATTTTTTGTGCGTTCTCCGCTCGTTATATGTATACAGTCTTTTCAAAATAAACGCACGTTTTCACAGGAAAAAACTTCCTCAGGTTTAAGAAAAGATCGTGGTTTGGCTTAAAATAACTCTGTAAGAGCTGTAACTTAAGTACGGAAGTTATGTGACAAATAAATCAACTTTGACTTCTGTTTTCATATGGGGCATGAACAGCGGTCTCCTGGTGAAAGTCCAGTGTTTTTATACTTCCCAGTTCACAATTACGTCTGACCATCACGAGAGAAAAAAAGGGAAATTCGTGTCTATGCACAGGAATCAATACATTAACATTGCTGTGCGACCGGGCTGACAGTTACCATGTGCAGTAATAAATATTAAGTATTGTCATTGATCATAATCCAGATTTTGCAGGAACGTCCAATATCGACATTCTTGTTGTATAAAAGAGTTAAAGTATTGCTTTACTTTACCGGTACATAATTTACTTAAAGTGTCTTAATAATTTCTTCAAAAGGGAGAAGAAAGTTCCTTGACAGAACAAGCTCATTTAAAATCATGTAAATATTCAGTCATGGCTCATTTATTATTGGAAACTTTTTCCTCGTCATAAATGTTGAATTGAACGCTGTCCTGTGGAATAATTTCTGATTTCTCTCATCTCAGCTGACCTGATGTGCACCGACTAAAAGACTCTAGTCTGGGTTAAACCACCAATAAACTGGAATTAATTTATTGAACTGTACCAATTCAATACCGTCTATGTTTTAAATTGCCAGCATTTATACATTATCTGTTATGTATTTAAATATAATTTGTACCAAATATATATAAATCTTTTCAGGAAAAAAGCTAGAAGAACTAAGTCAGCTGAGAAAAATGTTGGCATTGTACGTTACTACAAACTACAGAATGCGCTGAATGCCGATGTTTCATATCAGCCTCAAATCACGCTTGCAGAACTGCACAATGCCATGTGGTTAACGTTGTGAAATGATTGATTAGGTTTAGGCAATAAGACTACTTGGTTAAAGTTAGAACAAATATCATGGTTTGTGTTCAGATAATAACGTGACAACTAGGGCTGTCAAAGTTAATGCGATAAAAACGCGCTAATGCAAATCGTTTTAACGCCACTAATTTCTTTAACGCAAATTTATTAGGTTGTAGCGGCTCAGTTTTAAAGCTAGAGTGAAGATACTGGTATCATATGAAACTAGAAAACCTAATGAATCCATTGATACCAACCATGTCATGCTAGCATGTCGTGAAGTGACTAAACAACGCTCCAAACTTACACTAAATTTTGTCATGGCCATTTTCAAAGGGGTCCCTTTACAAACATGCCCACTTTATGACAATCACATGCAGTTTGGGGCAAGTCATAGTCAAGCTGTTGGGCTGCAGTTTGCCATGTTATGATTGGAGCATATTGTTTTATGCTAAATGCAGTACCTGTGAGGGTTTCTGGACAATATCTGTCATTGTTTTGTGTTGTTAACTGATTTCCAATAATAAATAATTTACATATATTTGCACAAAGCAGCAGAAACATTGATTTGATGACCTGCCGGTGAAAAGATCGCCCAGTTTTAAGCTTCTTTCTGACCTGCTAACCATCCAATTATTGGTTAGTGGCATTCTGCTGTCCATTACTGGAAGCTACAGATCGAACCACAGATCTGTTGATGCTGAAGCAATTACCTGGTTCCTGACAGAGGTCAGTCAAAGTTCAAAATGACGTGATGTCCCATCAAGATAATTAGGTTAACTTGTTCTAATTAACCAGGCACAGATGGGACGAAACACCGGGCTGAACCAGAGGACAGCAGTCCGGTAAACGTCCAGAACATCGTAGGAAAACAGCCTGATAAGTTTGACTCACCCAGGAGAAAAAAGACATATATGTCCGTTTATCTTCAGTGTTTGGGATGTTCAAGCCTGATGGCAAAGAGTCGGACTTATAAACTCATCATCTGCATCACATAAGCCGTTCTGTGGATGTGCTATTGTCAGCGGTAGTCAGGAGCATCAGTTTAAATGTGTTTTGCAGCACAGCCGGGTTCGCCTTCTTTACACAACTTTGTCAAATATGCATAAAATTCTGCATTACAGATATTAAGCCAGACGCGCGGCCATATGTTTGATCCCTCACGTCTTTAGGCTCCAGCTCACATTCATCTTCACTAGTTGTGTTTGAGGCTCTGCATCCAGCAGCGTGAGCCTGAAGAAGTCACCGTCCTTTTAAAGTCATGAGAAAGAAACACGGTTCTTGTTCTTCACCCTTTTTTTAAGTAAAACATTATTCTGTTTTTGCACCTTTTGATGCTGGACTTCAGCTCACTGTGGGACAAATTATGCCGGATCAGAACATCTTCCCAGTTTCCATGGAAGATTTTAAGAATGATATTATTTTCAGCAAATTTTGCACGATTGCAAATCCAACTTTATTGTCATGTCATCAAGCTAATTATGTTTATATCATGTGTAATAAATAACCACATCAGCATCCTTCTTAAACAGGAGTTATGACTTCGGAGCATTCACACATCAGTTTCAGGATTGTTAAACCTGTTGTTAGATCTATAGTCACACCAGATATACAGACATGAAAACTATATTAGACACGTTCAGTTACATATTTGTAAAGGTTCATTAAACCACACATAAATAAACTATGTCTAATTAGTTGAATCAATTGTAGTCTAACGAATTGAACTGCTTTGCAGCCATTTTGACACCGATTTGTCGTGCTTTTTTTTTCGTCAACTGGGAGATGTAGTAGCCGTCTGAAATCTCCTGTATTCACTAGTCAACCTGACGTCACAGGAAGGCGTATAAATAGCACATTATAAGGATATTATGCTTGTCATGAGGATGCATTTAAACCTCTTTTGCCACGCAAACAACAAAACTACGGTAACGTTCGCAGTTAGTACAAAACCACTTAAGAAAAACATCATGGTTGGGTTTAAAATAAGTACGGAAACGGAACATCACTACGGAAAACACGCAAGAAACGTCGTTACTAAATAAAACAGCGGCCTCCTGGTTAAAGTCCTGTGTTTGTTGGACCCATCCACCATCAGCTGTCTGTCTCCCTTGTTATTCTTTGTCACTAGCTGTGAGCGTAGCATATTTATGTGGTTGATTTTACATTGCAGTCAGTACAGACAACATGGCGTACAGATGACACGCTAAAAGCAAGAACAGGGTTCTTATTGATCGCAGAATGACTTACGAATTACCTTGTGATTCGTACCCCCTTTTCGTGCAACCGGGCGCCACTAGCTGTTATTATGACGATGAAGCTGACGTGAATGTTTTCCCACTCAGGGTCGGTACGATAAGACGAGAGTGTGGTATACCTCTGTGAACTTGGCTGTATCGTAACCCTGCATAAAGCATGCTGCTCCACCCAGCTCTATGTAGATCACCAATGCTCATTGGGTAGTTGATAAGTTAGTTATTTGACGCTAATAAAAGCTCTCTAGCTTCTATCTGCGTTGGTTGTTTCGTTCAGTCTGCCTTTGAGAACATGTTCAGCTCTCCCGCTGTCACACACACTCCTTCAGAGCTGGTGAATTCAACACCAACAATAAAAGAAAGTCCAGAGATAAACATGAGTGCAGCGCGGTGGGCAGCAGCAGCTCAGATCCATGCAGTGAGCTCAGGGCGGCTCAGCCTTTCTAGTCCCAGATCCAGCTGCCGCTGCCGGGCAGCAGCCTCGGCCTCAGCCTCGGCCTCTCTTTGTTGCCGTCCCTCGGCGCGCAGTTCGCCTCCACCAGCACGCTTTGACTCTGACAACATTTTATGAAATGTGAAGTGATCCGGGATGTCTCCAGCGACCTACAAACTGGAAAAGTTGTTTTGGCTAACTGAAATGCAGCAACTCCAACAGCTGAGTGAGCAGGAGAGCGCTCCCCGGAGGCCGAGAGCTGAAACACAGCCAAACTCTCCACGAAGATCTCTCAGCTTATTAAAAATAACCCATAATGATAAACACAACGTTATTATATCAGCTTATTAAACTAACCTATAGTGATAAACACGTTATTATATCAGCTTATTAAACTAACCTATAGTGATAAACATGTTATTATATCAGCTTATTAAACTAACCTACAGTGATAAACACAACGTTATTATATCAGCTTATTAAACTAACCTATAGTGATAAACACAACGTTATTATATCAGCTTATTAAACTAACCTATAGTGATAAACACAACGTTATTATCATGATAGACTGATGACTGCTGCATAAAATAAGGTTAAAAGCTGCTAAATGTGCATTACTCTGCCCTTTTTTCACTGATTTGCTGTCTGTTCACATGCAGATTTTAATTATTCACCAGGTTTCTTATTGGCAACAGAAATTAAAATGTTCAACTATCACAAGAATCTCTACAAATTTTCAGCGATTATTATTGTATCTCTAATAAATGAGTATTTTTTTTGCTTTCAAATTACAAACTTTTGCTTTAAATTTATTATTTATTTTTATATTATTATATTTGTATTTATTATTTAAATTTTCTCTCATTTGTTACATTAGATTTAATTTATTAATCAAAAAAGTTGGGCAATTGGGATGCTACAGTTGCTCTAAATATATAAGAAAAATTAAATTAATTAATATTCTGTGCACTCTGTTTACTTGATACATTAATTTGACTTATTTTATGATATTATTTTCTTAATTAATTCCTTCAAAATACAAAATTGTGTCTCTAGTTACGTAATTTGCCCCCTTTCCTTTCTTGAAGAAGTAGCTTCTGTCCCACAATGCATTTTCTTATTTTTTTTTCTCTCTTCTGTTACATTAGATTTAATTTATTAATCAGAATCAGAAACAGAATAAGACATACTTTATTGATCCCCAGGGGGAAATAAAGAT
>CAKAKR010056915.1:0-13347 GCA_916700685.1 Adelosebastes latens | reverse complement strand
ACGTTATTATATCAGCTTATTACACTAACCTATAGTGATAAACACAACGTTATTATATCAGCTTATTAAACTAACCTACAGTGATAAACACAACGTTATTATATCAGCTTATTAAACTAACCTATAGTGATAAACACAACGTTATTATATCAGCTTATTAAACTAACCTATAGTGATAAACACGTTATTATATCAGCTTATTACACTAACCTACAGTGATAAACACAACGTTATTATATCAGCTAATTAAACTAACCTACAGTGATAAACACAACGTTATTATCATGATAGACTGATGACTGGTGCATAAAATAAGGTTAAAATCTGCTTAATGTGCATTACTCCGCCCTTTTTTCATTGATTTGCTGTCTGTTCACATGCAGATTTTAATTTTTCACCAGGTTTCTTATTGGCAACAGAAATTAAAATGTTCAACTATCACAAGAATCTCTACAAATTTTCAGCGATTATTATTGTATCTCTAATAAATGAGTATTTTTTTTGCTTTCAAATTACAAACTTTTGCTTTAAATTTATTATTTATTTTTATATTATTATATTTGTATTTATTATTTAAATTTTCTCTCATTTGTTACATTAGATTTAATTTATTAATCAAAAAAGTTGGGCAATTGGGATGCTACAGTTGCTCTAAATATATAAGAAAAATAGAGTTTGTAAAATGTAAATTATGTAAATAATGCTACAATATATGACACAATAAATGTAGAGAAATATAAATAAATAATATAAATAAGAATAAGAAAACACATACAATACATAAACACAGTGTAAATAAGTAAAATGTTGAGTGGGATTCTATTAAGTGTGTAAATATAAATGCAAGAAAGGTATAAATACGAATTAAATAAGAATATTTCTTGAAAATAGACGGATGACTGATTCATAAAATAACTGTCTGTTCGCATGCAGATTTTAATTATTCACCAGGTTTCTAATTAAAATGTTCAACTATCATAAGAATCTTTGTTATTAGAGCATTTTGTATCTAGTATGAATCGCAGATCTGAAATAATGAATGTGGATTTCTGTTTGCCTGTTTGGTCATTAAATTAACTGTAGATACAAACGGGTTGCCAGGTTGGGAGGGGAATTATTTGATGAATCGTTCTCTCAAATGAGTATTTTTTGCTGTCAAATTACAAACTCATGCTTTAATAATTAATTCAAAATTAATATTTTGTGCACTCCGTTTACTTGATACATTAATTTTACTTATTTTATGATATTATTTTCTTAATTAATTCCTTCAAAATACAAAATTGTGTCTCTAGTTATGTTATTTGCCCACTTTTCTTTCTTGAAGAAATAGCTTCTGTCCCGCAATGCATTTTCTTATTTTTTTTCTCTCTTCTGTTACATTAGATTTAATTTATTAATCAGAATCAGAAACAGAATAAGACATACTTTATTGATCCCCAGGGGGAAATAAAGATGTTACAGTTGCTCTAAATATAAGAAAAATAGAATTAAAGGAGAATGCAAAATGTAAATTATATACATAATGCTACAATATATAACACAATATATGTAGAGAAATATAAATAAATAATAAGAATAAGAAATTAGAAATATAAGAACACAGGACCGGGTTGCCAGGTTGGGAGGGGAATTATTTGATGAATCGTTCCCTCAAATGAGTATATAATATATATTTTTGCTGTCAAATAACGAACCGTTTTCTTAATTAATTCCTTCAAATGTGTGTCTCTAGTTATTTAATTTTCTTTCTTGAATAGGGAAACAGTACAAATGTACATAAACAAAGCTAACAAATACATAACGCAATAAATGTAGAGAAATATAAATAAATAATGCAAATAAGTGATGCAATTTTAATTTAATATTAATGCAAGTATAGTATAAATAATAATTAAATAAGAATATTTGTTGAAATGTAAATGCAATATTAATGCCAGAGTATTGCACAGTTGAATAATTGCACAAATTATTGTGCAGTTAAATTAACATTAAGCAGAGACTTTGGTCCAAAGTAACTTACAATAAGTGCATTCAAAGTGGATAAACTCAAGATGTGATTGTCTTTCTGTAAAGGTAAATCCTGGGATTCTCTATCTATATTCTCAGATGGATTATAAACACATTCCTGTACATTAATAGGGGGTATTCTCCGCTACTTTCTTTGACATCTGCTTGCCTCGTTTTCACAAACATCCCTTAGTTTCTTAACCTCTCTCCAGTTATATCTATAACAGTCTGTCTGCTGAGCTGAGAGGAGGAAAGGGTCATCCTGCTCCTGACCATCTAATTTCCATTAACTGAACAAGAGACAAACTAACAGACCTTGGAAAGTCCTCATCGTTTAACCCACACAGAGAAAACTAAATGAAACTTGTTCTTTGCCTTCGAACTGAAGAGTTTTTACATCTGCTTCAGGCGAAGAGAGCTGCTGGAGGTTACACATTCAGGGCTCACTCTATCTTATACAAAGCGGCGCACAGCGCAGCGTAACTGTCATTGCTGGTTTGTAGCGGGCTCAGTTTTAAAGCTAGAGTGAAGATACTGGTATCATATGAAACTAGAAAACCTAAAGAATCCATCGGTATCAACCATGTCATACTAGCTTGTCGTGAAGGAGGTTAAATAACGCTCAAAACTTACGCTGAATTTTGACAAGGAAAAACTGTCATGGCCATTTTCAAAGGGGTCCCTTGACCTCTGACCTCCAGATATGTGAATGTAAATGGGTTCTATGGGTACCCACGAGTCTCCCCTTTACAGACATGCCCACTTTATGATAATCACATGCAGTTTGGGGCAAGTCATAGTCAAGTCAGCACACTGACACACTGACAGCTGTTGTTGACTGTTGGGCTGCAGTTTGCCATGTTATGATTAGAGCATATTGTTTTATGCTAAATGCAGTACCTGTGAGGGTTTCTGGACAATATCTGTCATTGTTTTGTGTTGTTAACTGATTTCCAATAATAAATATATACATACATTTGCATAAAGCAGCATATCTGTCCACTCCCATGTTGATTAGAGTATTAAATACTTGACAAATCTCCCTTTAAGGTACATTTTGAACAGATAAAAAACTATTTTAATCAACTGACAGCCCTAATGTCAATACATGTTTATCATATTTAGCCTTATGCTTACTATCATATATTGAATTTTACAATTAAATGCACTGTAGACCATGATCTATAGATGGTTTAAATCAGGCCCGTAGAGTCTAAACTAAACTAGACGACAGTCGGTTTGCTGCTCTGCTATAATGTGGAAGTCTGGATGTCTTCACAACAATTAATAAACTCTTATTTCCCCCTAGAAGACCAGAACAGTCCACTAATATAATATAATATAATGTAATATAATATAATATAATATAATATAATATAATATAATATAATATATATAATACAATATAATATAATATAATACAATATAATATAATAGTTCCTTCAATTAGAGTTGAGTGGTGCATTTGGTAAAATGAGGGCGGTGGAGGTCAATCACTTGTTTTCTTTTCCTTTCAATTAGAAGAAAGCATTTATTCTGATTGTATTGAGGACGTCGTACCACTAAACATACACACACACACACACACACACACACACACATAAACACGCACACACTCATTTCATTTCATTTCACTTCATTCCCCTTTTAATTTAAACCTTTATCGTCCCAGAAGGGATTTGTTTTGGTTTGTTTCTAGATGGGATTTATGATGAAAAACATACAATAATAAAACCAATTAAACAAAACAATAAAACACACAGAATGTAATATACAGACAAAACACAACAACAGCTCCATGTAGTCCTATAAAAAGTTTATTATCGGAGGAAAATGTGACGTTCTCACACGGATAAAAAGCGACATTGTCTCTAAACTACACTACAGTTTGGATAAAGTGATCCTGTATTGTTTTGCTCTACATTCTGGCACCCAGAGAGCTCACACCACCCTAAAAGACCGGGGCAGCATCGGCCTTCCCTCGCTGTGTGATTCTGCTGCTGCACGCCAGTAACCTTCCCGGCTCACTGATGTAGTTTTGATTGCTGAAGGCTGTTGAGCCAAACTGCAATTCAAAAAATGCTCCAAAGTATGCAATTAAAGTCCCCATGAAACAGAAGTTAGAGCGTCTCTAACTGCTGCACTGTGACGTATCTCACAGTGAAACAGAATATTTGAGCGGTGAGGGGATTCAAATCAAATCATTCACATTTGATTAGGCCGCTAAAAAGTGGGCGGACTTAGAGTTTATCTCGATACGGAGTTCTACAGACACACCTCGCTCACCTGTTGGCAGATCAGGACGAGGGAGAGATGAAAACTTTGCAGATTTTCAACTGGCTGTGTGGTAACGCTACCACAGGGCGGCAGTACATGCAGATGAATGCCGCGCGTAGCCCCCCCGCTCACCTACCCGCAAAACTCCACTGATCGTTTTGCGTCGTCATCCAGTGGACGTTCACTACATGTGAAGGCAGCCAGCTGAAAATCAGTAAAATTTCCTTTTAAAGGGACTATTTGTAACTTTCCGAAATGCTTGTTAACAGCGACACCTGTGGCCGTTAAGTCAACGAAAGTCAGCGTCCTGTTGCTCGCGCTTGTGCTCGCTCTAAAAAGACATGAACGAGCATCGCTCAAAACAGTGAGGCGACACACGTCAGCTAAAAGCACAATATCACTCTATATTTCAGCTGCTTGGCAGTAATGTTAGCTGACCAGACGAAGGTCTCTCCATGAATCAATGCTGATCCTAGTGTTGGCTTTTCCTGCTTCAGCCTCCAGGGCTGAAGCAGGAAGAGAAACGTTATTGTCTCCCGACTGCGCCCGCAGGGAGACGAAAACGTTTCTCTCTGCGGAGCCCCGTCACTTCACAAGACACGGAAACCTCTGTTGGTCTGGAGGAGCTGCAGCAGTTATTTCTGCACAAACGTCCACTGTACATTCACTAGATATTCTCAGAGCTAAACTAACTCTTCTGCAGTGTGGAGTGTGCGCGCATGAACGTGTAGAGGTGGAGCGAGACAGCGAGACTGCGAGAACACGCGCGGTGTGTGAGTGAAGGCAAGCAGGCAGCGGAGCAGAGACTCCAGCAACACGCGAGCGCGCAAGGGATCCCGACCCGTTAGGTTTATACATGTAAAAAGTTACAAACAGTCCCTTTAATGAATTCAACCTCGGCCACATTGTTTTGGAAATGAAAACAGCGTTTAGCTAACGTTCGCTTCCACGTCCGCTTGTGTGACCGTGGAGGAGTAAAAAAAATGTAACGTTATGGCATACCGGAGTGAGCTTTCCCCGCCGTAGTCGCGTAACGTTACAGCAATTTAGAGCCCTAACTAAGTCTTTCAGCACTTTTAAGTTCTAAGGCATAGTCGCTGAATATATATATGAATATTTCCTCAGAGTGTGGGTCGATCAACCTGTTATTGATCATTTTTATGGATCTGTGGAGCGTGACAGCTCGCCATGACAACCCGCTGCTAGAATGCTTTTACTCATCAGGCCTGGATCCATAATCTCCTTCTGTTTTTAGCAAAGTCATGTGATTCCCTCGAAAATTAAACATTTTACATCCATCTCTTCTGCTGTTGGTGCAGTTTACTGCTCAACGATTCCTCGTCATCTCTGCTTTGGAGTTTGGCTCCGCTAGACATGCCGTTCTTTCTGCCCCCCCAGCTGTATCTCTGTGATGACGTTGCACAGAAACCCGTCTGTTGCTCTGTTAACTACCTCGATCAAAGAACGTATATTGATTCGATCCACAGACGATTGGCTAGCTAGTCGCCCAAAGTCTCATTTGATTGGATGAGTCATCAAACATTTAAAACCATTTACAGGAAGAGAAAAGTCCGGGATTCTGATCAGATTTTGATGTATAAATACTCTGATACTGCTTTTTTTTAGATATATTTTGACATATAACAAGAGGTAAATGAACAATTAACACAGGAACACATTTAATTTAATTTCATGGAGACTTTAAACTCATGAAACAACATTTAAAGACTGGAACAAAGTGCCTTCCTACCGATTGTTTGTAATCAATAACAGATATTTGCAGCTCCACCCGTTCACTTCTCTTTCCTTTTATCACAGCAGGGTTCAGAAAAGGTCGTGACCTCGTCGTTAATTTGTAAAGCAACATGGAGATGAATCCGCCACACCACACGGTGATCAACATAAAGTCTATTCTCTGTCTTTTATAAAAGATTAAATATGACCTAACTTGACCCCCAAAAACTTGATAAGAACCCGTCTCTATCTACATACCGGCTGCGGTTAGTCATTAGAGTTAAGAAAGTGCGAGCTCGGAGAAAGAACATAACCCCGAGGGAGACGGAGAAAAAGAGATCTGTCAGTAAGAAAGTCATTTACAGGAGCTGCTCGGCGAGCTGCAGAGGAGCTTCACTTCACAAGTCTTCACACTTCAGACTTATCAAGCCATCTATAAGACATCCAAAATCAAATTAGTTACAGCCGACAGCTTTGTTTCTGCTAAAGTAACACATTTCACAACGCCGAGCTGAGCGAGACGTCCTCACATGTAGATTGTTTGATGCTTTCTTTCCCATTTTTTATTCTTCAGTCTCAAGTAAAAGTCAGAATGAAACAACCCAGATCAACTAATTGTGTGTTAATAAACAACATATCTGTGCAGCTCTGCAGCTCGTCGTAGCCTCCTTCAGATCGCTGTCTTGTTCTTCCAGCTGAACATGAGCCGCAGTCTCCAGTAAACAAAATCAGACAAGTGTTCGCTAACTGCCGGCTTCAAACGACAGACCGAAGTAAACAAGTGGCTGTTGAGGAAAAGAGGAACATCTTCCCGCCACAGAGACAGATGTTTTTCTCAGGAGTTGGTGTAAACCGGAGCTCAAAGGAGAGTGAATATGAAGCTGTGATTAGATCACGAACACGACTTCAATGGCTGATGAAATGTCAGGGGTTTGTTTTGAAGTTGTTCTGCCCCAACGGCATAATCCCAACTGTGAGTGATGATGCCATTTAATAAGGTTTAGATTACTGCTTTCAGGTGTGATTATTAAAATGTCCCACAAAACACAACTGTTTCAATGTACAATAGGGATGTCCATAATTAACCGCTTAACCGTTTAACTCAAAAGCTTAGCAGCTCAGAGGAGCGGCTCGTCACTTTAAGGAGAAAAGCTGGTCCACCTTAACAGCCCACCTTAAGAGGTCTCTACGGTCTCTCCGGCTCGCTTGAGCAAAGCAAAAGAGTTGTAGTTTCGTAGCATTTATTCACCGACAAATAAACTGTACACACTCTGCTACTGAAAACTGAAACTGAAACTTGCTAAAGTTACGTAGACTACGTGTACGGCAGCGAGCACGAAGCCTCCGGCAATGCTAGAGCTGCTAACGTAGCACAAACACACACACTGTTTGTTGGACACTCACTAAAGTAACTTTAACTGTTCTTTAAAAGTCACCAGAATGCAGAAAACAAGGTCTCTGAATCTCCAATTTTTCTGGAGGAGGACACCCAGAACCCCCCGCTTTGGTTTTGAAATCCTCCCTATTTTTAAGGTCTCAAGGTTGGCGAGTATGCTGCTCATGAAGTTCAAACTCCGATCAAACGGTCAAACAAGACAGCGCTGATCAAATATGAATCAATATTCTGTTACAGTAATGGCTATTTCTCTCCTCAGATGTTTTCAGAAACATCGTGTAGTGTACCGTTTAGCTGTAAAATGAGAACGTTTGCTCCGGCTGGTGGGCGGTGCTTGGTCGGTCCTCGACTGTTTTCAACATGGCAGCCGGGTCACAAACTTTCTCATTCTTCACACTTCACACTTGACTAGTCAATTAATAGAATTGACTCAGCATCTGTAGTTTAAATAGTTGATCACAAGGTTTGGGAGATTGAAGTGGAGGCGAGACACATCATCATCATCTAAAATATATCAGTATTTAAGTTTTTCAACACGTATCTGATCCGGCTGAGTCGCTTCTCTACTTTGTTTTCCACTTAAATCGGAGTTAAAAGATGTATTCTGGCTTTAGGGAGGTTTGTTTTTCTGCCTCACAACCAAACACCAGAGAGTTTGTCCTGTGGGGGCTTTAGAAACATTCATTCTCGCTACGGGTCAGGATGCTTCCTAAACTCTTTCCCTCAGCTTAAGTTAAAAAAAGAGATATTTTCACATGGCAACAGGACAACACATCCTCTGTTTTGTTGCCATGCTGAGCACCAAAAAGCTTCTCCACTGTAATGTGTTTTAATTTGACTTTGCTGAGCAGCAATTTCCAAAGCTATCCAGCAAGCCATGTTTAATGGACATCAAAACCCATCTTCAGCGGGCTAATGCAACCCAACGACATCTTTAATGACATAATGCAAACCAATGCCGTCTTTGATTAAATAATGCAAATGTAATGTTTCGTTGTGTAATAGAATAATGCAGCATAAATTCGTTACTTAATGGGATTACGGTAGCTGCAGTAATCACTTGTCTGACGGGCTAATGCTGACTGAAGCAGGAGGTCCCCGCGGTAATGGCCTGCAGGATGGCGGCTGTTCTGGGACCGCGAGGGATTAAACGAGGTCGTCTGTGTTTCCCCTCTGCTTCTGTCACTGTCTCTCTGTTTGTCTCCATCTGTCCTCCGTCACATTCTCAGTCTGACTCGCTCGTTTGTCCGTCTGTCTGTCTCTCTCTGCCCCTCCGTCTGTCTTCTAATGGAGCTCACAAAGACATTTTCTTCTAGAGCTGTGCTTCTCAAACTTTTTCTGTCATTCCCTTCGACGGAGGGAGAAATGTTTTCACGCCCCCAGGCCTATGAAGGTTGTTTCTTAGAGTTTATAGTACTAGTGTGTTAAATAGGTCGGTAGGATGAGGGTTGAACTTTATCAAACCACTTTTTTATTGACGTGACTGGGATAAATGCGGGTAAATTGTTGGCAGTGGAGGATAAAATCGTCAGATCATCCGCCACTTTGGCAGACAACCGGTTCCTAGTTGTCTGATTCTTTGGCATGTCATACCTCCGTGACTATAGATTCCTTTTATTGATGCTTTCCAACAGTTACGCATGCACAATAACGTAACAGCATACGCACGCTGTATCATGTTTCAGTTTGTTTGGGACCGGAGCCATGGTGGCGGAGAGAAAAAAAAGCACTCAAAAGCGTAGCGCTACTAAACCTGAAGGGACGCACCATATTTTTTCCTGATAACGCGACACTGTGAACAACAAATCTGTGTTTAAATCAGCAGGATGAGAGTTAGTAACATTAGCCGTTAGCAGCCGGTGAGCAGCACAGTCCTGACTGGTTAAATAACGGAGCTACTAACGTTAACAGAGTTGCCATTGAGTTACATTGTGGTGCGTTCAAGCTCTGTTCTGTCAAAATCAGTATTTGGTGAAGGAATATTCTAACGTCATCATGATGTGTTCAAATGTAATCTCGTAATATTAAGTTTTTGGTGAGAAACTTGAATAAATCCAGTTGTTTCAAGGAGATGTTTTCACAGCAAAATAAAATAGATCATAGAGAGAGAATTATGACCTGTTTAACTTCCTAACACTCACATTATCTTTCAGCAGCTTATAACACATCATTCAAACTACTAATGCCAAGATTTATTTTTTAATCAAAGCAAATATTTAAATATAAATACAATCATTTATTTCAGGGCTCCCCTGGAAGCTATGGTGGAATTTGAACACTGTAATTTACCATGCATATAGTGTTTTTTATGTAAAATATATTGATCATTGAATGACATCAAATCTAAAATGTTATTCCTTCATTTAGTGCAGAGATTTCAAAAGTGGCAGAAAAAATTTCTGAGTGTCAGGAAGTGAAAAGACCCTGAATGTTTCTAAAGGTCTTCTTTATTTGTTGGGTCTGGTCTCTCCTCATCTGCCACTGCCTTCATTATTATTTATATTTTATGTATTTTATGGTGCTGTTGAATTGCTGCTAGACCGCCCCGTTAATAAAGGTGCGCACAGGAGAGAAAACAGTTTTTTTTTTTGCAGTGAAAATGTTGTTTTTGAACGGTTGATCGACAAAAAATATGGACTGAAGCAGAATATGTTGTTAGATAAAAACAAATAATTACGATCTCTCATTTTGATTTGCCTCCTTTTCTTTCTTGAAGAGGGAAGCAGTAGAAAGCCTACTAGAGAAGCTTCTGTTCCACGATGCATTTTCTTATTTGTTTTTCTCTCTTTTATTACATTAGATTTAATTTATTAAAGGTACTATATGTAACTTTCAGAAAATCCTTGTTATAAGTGGACTGTAGTCAGCATCCTGTTGTTTGCACTCTGTAGGCACAAGCAACCATCCTGGGCATCGGCCAAAACAGTGACGTGACATTACAATCATATATCACCATTTCTGTCATGTCCAGTCTCCATGAAAACTAACTAGCTTGGCATTTGCAAATTACTTCATCAGCTAACGTTACAAAGCAAAACCATCCCGAGTCCTTTACATAGAAATCAGTCCACAGGCTGTTATAGGCAACCGTGGAAGTCGTGGAGGGTCTCAGTTTTTAAGTTGCATAACAATCTGTTCACACAATGGCAATACAAAGCAATTAATACATGTAAATTCTTACATATAGTACCTTTAAATACAAATTTTTGAAATTGGGACGTTACAGTTGCTCTCTAAATATATAAGAAAAATAGAAATAAAGGAGTAAGTAAAATGTAAATTATGTACATAATGCTACAATATATAACGAAATATTTATATAGAATAATATGAAATGATATTATAATTTATGGTGCTGTTGGATTGCTGTTAATAAAGGTGCGTGCAGGAGAAAAAACAGCTTTTAACTGCGGTGAAATTGTTGTTTTTGAAAGGCTGAACGACAAATATGGACTGAAGTAGAATATGTCGCTAGATAAAAACATGTAGTCATATTTGTCAACCCTCCCGATTTTCCCGGGAGATTCCCGTTTTTCATCACCCTCTCCCGGGTTCCTCCCGGGGTCACAATTCTCCCAAATTTCTCCCGATTTACGGCAAATTTTCACGCTTTTTTTTTTTCTCCTTTTTGTTTTCTCAACCTGTTTCTGGCCCTGTACAGGGGGGCGCGCCCCACAGTTTGAGAACCACTGGTTTAGAGACAAAAAAAAGTTGGAAATTTCCAACTTATGCAAACAGTGACGCACGCACACACACATGCACGCACGAACGCACACACACACCAGATCTCCAGTGAAGGTCGTGTCACAGATTGAATGTTCCCTACTTTTAAAGATAAATCAATCTTCCATTAATGGGGATGGTTTGTGTGTGTGTGTGTGTGTGTGTGTGTGTGTGTGTGTGTGTGTGGGCTGAAGATACGCTGCTGTACTGAATGTGTTAAAAGCTTGTGGACGCATGTGGGTTCACAGAAATGTGTGTGTTTGTTTGTGTGTGTATTTGTGTGGCTCAGACAGTCAGATTGCTGATCAATAGTTGTGATTGAAGGGCCCATTAGCCATCGGAAGCAATAGAGACAGCATCACTCTATATGACAAGCTCTATGGGAACACACACACACACACTAACACACACTAACACACACACTCTCTCTGTACGACAGGTAACAAATTAAAAGCTCCAGTATGATGAATATGCATTCACCGTAAATACATTTAACAGCCGACTGTATACCGGCTCTGACTGTAACTCAACACTCACTCATACACACACACACACTAGGGGTTATACACACACTTTTGTTTTCATTTTGTTTTTACGACCAACTTTAAAGAGTCTGAAGTCATGATTTACATTTACACAAGAAGAGCAAAGGAAGCGAGGAATGGATTAAACAGTTTATTCATCTGCTCCGCTGTATGGCTGTATAGTAGTAGCGTTACGTCATTAGAAAACTACAGAAGTTTGTTGGCTTCTAGTGACAGAAAGTCTTCAGACTGTTATCAGGTCATTAAATGAGCATTATTAGCCTCATAGATGTGGATCAGTGGGGGCATTCTGTGTTAAAGTATTCATGACAAAAACAACAGTTTGGAAAAATAAATTGATGGAAACTTTGCACCTTAAACCATCAGAGCAAAACGGTTTAAGAAAATTGGATAAATGGCAAAGCAACCTCTCCGTAGAAAACATTTGGATGTTTGAGGACATGAGATCTGGAATAAAATAATAATAATTCAGGTTGAAAATGAAGAGCCATATATCTTGCTAATGGTACAACAATTCTCAAGATCACCACAAAGACTCAATACCATAAGAGAGATTTCCTTTTTAACTTCTATTCTCCTCTCTCTTTCTGTGTCTGTAGGAGGAAGGGGACTCCAGTTTCTACTGCGAGCTCTGCGATAAGCAGTACGTGAGACACCAACAGTACGACAACCACATCAACTCCCACGACCACCACCACAAGCAGGTGAGTCACACCACCTTTAACAAGGCACCCGGCGGTCTGGTTGATCCCGCCACGCTACACCTTAAGCCCTCCTGACCAAGGTCACGGATTCATTACATCCCAGGGTACGCGACGGCGAGCACTCTGCTCCGGTTTTCTGTTACACTCACTGTGGTCCACGGAAATCACACAAACACAAAAACAATATCAGCTGCAAACTTTCTACTCATTGATTTTATGTCACGTGAAGTTTTTAGATTCAGTGTGAGTTACACTTTCAGAGGATATCGTTAACGTCAATAAATCCACTTAGAAAATAAAGACGCTCCGTAGAGCTGCACAACTTGCCTGAGAATCATCACGTTTTTCAGTTATCTTCAGTATCACAGTAATCCACTGATACATTTATGGGTACATTGCAATCAGGAGCTGCTAATAGCTAATTCGGCATACTAATTAACGGTGCCAGTTTGCAAACAGGGATCAAGTTGTAGCCAAAAGCTGACTCACTTCCTGTTTACATCCCCCAAAACTATGATTATCTACCAAAAAGAAGTAAAAAAGAAAAGGTAATATAGCAGAGGAAATGTTGCAAATCAATGAGCAGAGCCGCTTCATGGTAATATTAGATTTCTTAATGATTTTTGCATCAATGTGATGAAGAGTTGTGATTTGCCAGTGATTTAAGCAGACAGACGTACGGGCAGGAAGCTAAGTAATGTCCTGCTGTGGACACCACGTTAGTTCAGATCAGAAAGTCACACAATAACACAAACTAACTAAGCGATCGATGCAGCGGTAGACCAGCAACTCCCCTGTTCTGAGAGGTAAAATTACTGTTTTTGTTAATGGAGTCTGGTGGCTTTGACAGCAGCGATCGGACACAGCTGTCTGATGGCGAGGTAAAGCGGTGAAAATATTCTAAATATAGCGTACAATTAAACTGATAGGATTTTTTTTAGGTGTCTAAAATCTGTTT
>CAKAKR010056913.1:0-12656 GCA_916700685.1 Adelosebastes latens | reverse complement strand
ACAGGTTACAGACAGGTTACAGCAGGTTACAGGCAGGTTACAGCAGGTTACAGGCAGGTTACAGGCAGGTTACAGCAGGTTACAGCAGGTTACAGGCAGGTTGAAGCAGGTTACAGGCAGGTTACAGCAGGGTACGGGCAGGTTACAGGCAGGTTACAGCAGGTTACAGTAGGTTACAGCAGGTTACAGACAGGTTACAGACAGGCAGGTGGTAGGAAACAAGCAACAGAACACCACTTAACACTGCTGACAAACAAGCACTGATAGGGGAAGTGGGTTCAGGTGAGCAGTAGTTCTGGTGACTGGAGGGCTGATGAGGGACAGGTTAAACTAATCAGGGCGGGGCAGACAATCAAAACTGGCGGGAAAACACACAAACGCAGGAAGTGAAGTGTTCTGAATTGGGAGTAACAATATAAAACAGGAAGCACTTACCCTGAAAATTAATGAAACACATGGAGAAGGGCAGATTATGACAGTTCAGACTAAACTGAATAATATCATTGTATTTATTAGGTATTTATTGCATAAGAAGAAAAACATGACAATAAACTCCAAAATACAACAGCAGCGAGCAGGTAATGTTATTATTTTTTTGTAGCCATTAAAAAACTGAATAAAAATCAAAAGTTGAAAATATTAAGTTATTGCTCTTGATATACTGTGATGGTCATCCTAAATGTTGAGTCAGTAGACGGTGCAGTTAGCAGAGGAGCGTTGGGTACACAGGAAGTCACTGGTGACCTCTTTATATCCTCTGGCTTCAGTGAGACCACTTCCTGTTCAACAGATGACAGAAGAAACAGGTATGATGAGCATCCGCTCACAGATGAAGACTGGCACGACTGTACAGAATGTGCTTCATACTATATGTTTAAATGGGCTTATCTTGTCCTTGAAACCTTAATTAATGACCACTGTGAGTGTGAGGGACTTGTCCAGGTCAAGCGGCAGCCGCCGCTGTCAAAAACTGCAGTTCCTCTAATGGCCACTTGAGGCTCCAAAAGGGACTCAACCCCCATAGACCTCCATGTTAAAATGACCAATTTAGATCCACCTCTTTGCCCATTTTGAGCTTCACAACGGCTCTTCAGAAGCCTGTGGGTGACGTCACCGAGACTATGTCCATATTTTATACAGTCTATGGTCCTCATACATTTTCTCATTTATTAGATAAATGTCTACGTTTTAATGTCCAACAGTGCAAAAACAGAGAATGACAATGTTAATTTGGGATTGTGTCATTCGTATTTGCACATTTGTTTGCATTCATCTAAAGCATTTTGCTTGACATTGTCCTGCAGTGGGAACAGAGAAGAGTTGAAAATATAAGGACAGCAGCTAGTCTGACAATTATACAAGGTTTATTATTTTTGTCTTTCCCTCTTGTTGGTCGCGGTTGCACCGCAGGGGGGGAATTATTTTTATAGAGTAATCTGACATGAACAACGTGAAACAAGCTCATTCACAGGGCTTATTAATCAGATTTTTATTTCCTTTGAGCATAGTACTTATGCTTCCGTGAGAAATGTATTACAGTGATCTTAATCAGGACAGCAAGATGCACATTTCATCTTTCTCTGCAGATTAAACATTTTTTCTGCTGCAGCTGTTATGTTAATCTGACGGCATTCAATTCAGACTTGTTGACGAGGTGTTACAGAAACGTCCACCCTGCATGGCAATCTGGTCAGTATGTCTTCAGATATGCTGGACGGATGGTGAGTGTTGGGAGGACGAAGTAAAAGGCTGTCAGTTGCTTCTGATCTTACCTTCCATGAGGTTGTAGAGGTTGCAGTAGTTGGTGCCGTGGTCTTTAATGGTATACCAGGTCTCGGAGACGGACATGGCCTACAGAAAGTGTTACAACTCTATGTGTTAAATAAAAGACAAGGCTGCAGACAGTAATAGACAGAAACAGAAGTAAGGCCAGATACCATGAAAGGAAAAAAATACCCTTTAGGTTGAGAGAGAGAGGAAACAGATGGTGACAGGTGTCAGTGGTTGGATGACGATAGAACAATTAGCTAGTTTGGTTTTCCAGAAACTGTCAGATAATGAATTAGAGGGGAGTGAAAACCTACCGAGACGTGACAGCAAGTGAAGAAGTGATAAGAGACCAGCCGGAAGTTGATTTCATCCACAGTCCTCTTAAAGGGAGTGGTGTGTTTGGCTGCTATAAAGTGGACAGTGGCAGACTGCAGCTGCAGAGAGGACAAACATAATAATTATTTATTTTTTTATTGATCAAACTCAAAGTCACAAGGCACACAGAGATTATATTCACTTTTCATTGGTTTTGGTTAAAACCCTCAACCAAGCAGGACCCTTTATCCCATCACCATACGTGACTCCTTCCTGCTATCAGCTATTGACAACACAAAAATTATTTATTTACATTTAAAGGTCCCATATTGTGCTGATTTTCAGGTTCATACTTGTATTTTCGGTTTCTGCTAGAACATGTTTACATGCTTTATTGTTCAAAAAACCCATTATTTTCCTCATACTGTCTGCCTGAATATACCTGTATTTACCCACTGTCTGAAACGCTCCGTTTTAGTGCATTTCAATGGAATTGTGACGGAATTGCGTTGCTAAGCAACAGCTTGGGTCCATGCTTACTTCCTGTCAGCTGATATCATTCACATACATTGCAACAGGAAATAAACTGGGACACATTTAGAACGTTTACGTTTAAAACTGTGAAATGGTCTAAATATTGTATATTTGTGACATCACAAAATGACAGAAATCCTGACAGCTTGTTTCAAATGCAGAGTTTCTGAATACGGGCTATGTGTTTTTCTCTGTGGATTAGGCGTTTCGATACTTTCACAGTATTTATAAAGCACTTAAACCTGCTTTATAATATAAAATCCATGAAAATGTCACTTTTTACAATATGGGACCTTTAAACCATCTCAGTACATAATAATTATATAATTGCGGACCAAAGTAAAAGAACAAGAGTGGACAGAAAAAGGGAAAGAAAGAGTAAATAACTACAAATAAATCTGATTCTAAAATAAAATAAAAATTATTAAGAAAAACTTCATGTAAAGAAAAGAATTTTAAGTTGATCAAAGTATCACCTTTTTAAACAATGTGGCCAGAGCTGCTGCCGGCCATGGTTTTGGTGCACACACATGAAAACAATATCTTCTGGCATTGTTACTGTAGTTGAGCGAAGACCACGTCACAGTCTACAGTGTCATTCTTGGTATAGTTTTAAGCATGAACATGAAGAAGACAACCAGACTAAGAATCTTATGCTATTTTCTTCAGGTGCACCGTGCACCAAACAAACGTGTTGTTTCGGTGTTGATTAGGTGGCGTGGTGCAGTTTTGGTGCTCATTTTGGCATGAAATTGCATTTGCGTTCAAACCTGTCCAGACCACCTCTTATCACAGACGTTATCAAAGATCAGATCAAAGTTATTATATGAGATAATATATAAGATGATCCTCTGGTGACCATAAGAGTGTGGGGACATCACATTGTTGGCGGTTCAATGCCCAGATCCTGCTGTCCATACGTTAAAGTGTCCTGGTCCTGGAACCATCTGCAGGCCAAGCTCAGACTGGAGACCCTGATCTCTTTACATAGAATAAAGGAGGTGGTCACTGCTAGCTGCAGTTGCTTCAATTAAATAAAGACATGACCAACATGCTGCCCTGTTAATGCACTGTATAATGATGTCATGTATTTTGTCGTGCCTATTGTTACTGTCATGATTCAGTGTTGTTGTCTAGTTATGTGTTGGATGCTGCTATAGCGACAAGAGTTGAGAATTAGTAATAGCTCTAAACTCTGTGCAGCACATCAGCTTCATGCCCTGTATTAGAACTATGTTCAATTTCATCGTCCCTATCAAATAAAAATAAAATAAAAATCATTTGACCCCGTCTCGGCTAAAGGTCTCACTTGTAAAAGAGGTTTTAATCTCAATGTGACTTTCTAATTCAGGGGTCTGCAACCTGCATCTCCGGAGCCACATGCGGCTCTTTAGCCCCTCTCCAGTGGCTTTTTAAAAAATGGAAATTAATAACTGTTTTTTGTTTACATTTTCATTTTTATTCATCATTGTTGTAGGTCTATGGTACGACGGTACGACGGAGTTTTAGGGCCACATTGAGGAAAAAAAATATATCTGAGATTTCGAGAATAAAGTCATATTATGAATATTTTCTTTTTCTCGTAAAGTTATGACTTTATTCTCGTAATATTATGACTTTTTTCTCGTAAAGTTATGACTTTATTCTCGTAATATTATGACTTTTTTTTCTCGTTGAGTTATGACTTTAGTCTCGTTATATTACGATTTTTTTTCTCGTAAAGTTATGACTTTATTCTCGTAATATTACGACTTTTTTTTCTTGTTAATTTATGACTTTTTTCACATAATATTATGACTCTATTCTGGAAATCCCCTCAATTTCCCCTCAATGTGGCCCTAATACTCCGTAGTACATTTGCACTTTGGCCCTCACTGCATTAGACTTATATACTATATACTCAGACTATAAACTGTGTTACCTTCATCACAATGCTCAAATGTTTTGAGGCTCCAGACAGATTTTTTTTTTTGTGCCAAAAATGGCTCTTTTGAGAATAAAGGTTGCTGACCTCTGTCCTAGTTAAATAAAGGTTATATATATTTATAGAAGACACTGAACCCTGAACTGCTCCTGATGGTCAGACCAGCAACTATCTCGCTACCATCTGTGTGTGAGTGTGTGTGAATGGATGAATGAGTCAAATTGTATAAAGCACTTTGGATAAAAGCACTATATATATGCAGCCATTCACCAGTCACCATTTAGGTCTGTAGCACATTCTACAGCAATCCAGTTGTGGAGATATTTCAATATTCATTCAATAGTTGTGAAGATATTTCAGTATGAACCACAAATGTCAACCTGCTGGTGGCATCACAGGAAAAGTCAGTATAGGATTGACTCTCTGGGGGAACATGAATGTCAATGGAAATCCATCCATTACTTTTTGAGTTGTCTCAGTCTGGACCAAAGCTGTGGACCGACTCATACTGACTGATGTTTCATCCATAGAACCATAAAACCTAAACACTCCTGCTGAGGTCAAACTTCAGTTAGTCGGCTGGTTTAAAGTCTGTACACACACACACACACACACACACACACACACACCTTGTACAGGCACCTCTGTCCTCCCATGGTGCAGCCAGTCATGGTTCGCCACTTGTTAATCTGTGAGACCAGAGATTGATAAACCTTCTGGCACGGTATCCCAAAGTACCTGCATGAGAGGAAGAACAAGTTGGGTCACTGAATGTGTGTTCTGAACTCAACTGAAGTAAACACAATGGTGCCATCTAGTGGACGTTAGCTGTGAGTGACTGTATGACGGCTTTCAGTTGTCTTCATCATGAAGCCTTTGAAAAGGCTGAGTTAATATTACTGTACTTTATGTTATTGAAAGAAAAAAAAAAAGATCAAATTCAAGAAAAGCTGCAGAATTATATAATTTCCAGTTGGTCTGTTTTTCTCTTATTTCTCTTAAAGGTCCCATATTGTAAAAAGTGAGATTCTCATGTCTTTTACATTATAAAGCAGGTTTAAGTGCTATATAAATACTGTTTAACTATCAAAACGCTCAATATACGGAGAAATACACACAGCCCGTATTCAGAAATTGTGCGTTTGAAACAAGCCGACAGGATTTCTGTCCATTTGTGATGTCACAAATTTACAATATTTAGATCATTACAAGGTTTTAAACGTAAACATTCTAAATGTGTCCCAGTTTATTTCCTGTTGTAGTGTATGTGAATAACATCAGCTGACAGGATGTAAACATGGATCCAAACTGTTGCATAGCAACGCAATTCCATTGCAATTCCGTTGAAACGCGCTAAAACGGAGCGTTTCAGAGTGTAAATGCAGGTATATGCAGGCCGACAGTATGAGGAAAATAATTTTTTTTTTGAACATTGCAGCATGTAAACATGTTCTAGTAGAAACACAAAATACAAGTATGAACCTGAAAAATAAGCACGATATGGGACCTTTAAGGCAGGTCAAGATGTCCTGTGTTTGAACAGGTGAGACAAATGCTCTTCATTATGAGGAATACTGTCTCAGTCCAGTCCACATTCAGGCCTGAAGCTCAGCTGAAGGACATCTCAGTGGCCTGCTCTGTGATTTGACTGGCCGGTTAAATGAATCAACGCCATAATAAGATGATCACATGATTACATGTTCTTTCCCCAACATATTCCCAAATAAATTTATATACACGGTTGTTTTGACTGGAAACATTAGAAATGAATGTCTAACACGATAGCAATTACTGAAACCTAGAATATAGTGTTTTTGTTGAGAACGTGATAACAGTGTAACGTCATAGATGGTAGACATGAGAATTTCCTTTAATCATTTGTGTCGCTGCTCTAGTAACTATAGTTACTAAAGTTTTTCTTTTGAATTGTGTATTAGGGATATTATAGACCAGAACATTACAGATTTCACAGATTATTTGGTGATCTGATATTTTTTCACTTCCTTTTGTGTAATAGAGTTAATTTTATGATTTTATATCTATTTGCCTTTTTTCTTTCTTTCTCCATCTCCTCTCTCTTACCCTTTCTATCCCGATCTCCCTCTCCCTCTCACACATTCCATCTCTCTATTTGTCTCTCTGTCTCCATCTACCTTCTCTTACTCTTTCTATACATCTCTCACTCTCCCAGTTCCGTAATGCATTGGAGAAACCTGGATATGTTCTGGTTCAAATAAATATTATATTTTTGAAAAGATGAGTTGTAAGTTGGTTCAGTGTGAAGTTTAAGGCAACCGGCAAACTTACCATTATTAGTTAGGTTAAGGAACACATTTAAGTAGAAACAATTTAAAAAACATTAGTCCACTTAACTTGAAATAGCAAGTGGTATGAATGTAGCTGAAGTTATCTTGACTTGAAATTGTGAGTTAAAATAGTGTGGAATTGTATGTTTGTTTGACTAAATAAAGCAAGTTTTCTTGAATGGATAATGTAACATAGTTAGTTGTTTTAACTCAGAGTATCAAGTTTAAACGACAAATGATCAGTAGTTAAACAAATTGTATAACTAAACTTTTTGAGTTTAAACAAAGCTTATCTTAAAGTTCAGTTTACTCACGTTTTTAAGGCAGCAGGTGGACTTTCGTTTCTAAGTTTAACCGACTTGAAATGTATTACAGTGTAATTACTTACAAGTTACTGGTGTTTATCGCTCATGAGATGAGATTTTCTGGCCATACTCATGGTCGACACATGGCCTCAAGTGCATTTTGCAAGCCACGCAGCAAATATCAAAATGTGATGGACAGATTGCCATTTGATTTGTTGGCATAAACCCTGCCTAGAAATGAGACCATGGCCTTCCCTGTAGTGCCACCCAATGGACAATAGCTGCATCTAGCAATAGTCACTTTGGTATGTGGAGTGTGATGACGGCCTGCAGCCTCCTGCTGGGTTGTACTCTTCTTCTTCTTGCCTTTCTCTTATTTTGTCCACACCGTCCACAATCGTAATCACAATTACAAAAGCAGCCATGCAATGAAGTCCTATTCAATTCAATACAAGTTGATGGTGGCAAGTTGCAGAAAAGTGGAACAATAATGACATACACCCCCTCACCCACACCATCACTATAGAAGCTGAACCTGTGATACACACTCATCACATATGCAGGCAGGATGTACTACAGGACTAGCATTGTATTGAGTAGTACACTGCAGGAGAGCTAAATATAAACTACACAACCTGGCAGAGAAAGTATCTATTCAATGCAAACCAATACAGGGGAGTAAGAAGTCATTCTAAATACAGTGAGTTCAATTCATTCTAGCTACTTTAATATGTTTAATAAATAATCATCTGTTTGTCATTATATGTTAGAGATATTTAAAGATTCGTGCAGAATTATGCAATATAGTTGTCGTTATGAAATCCAGACATGCTCTATCAAAGTGTTGTAGAATAGGAAAAAAAAGCATACCATTCTACTTTGCACTGGGCATGGAGAGGTCCGGCACAACGAACCTCAGAGGTACCAGCTGCCAGGAGGAGCACCGCGAGGAACCAACGGACTGGATGCATTCTGCTCCAAACTGCCTCAGCAAAGTTTAGCTTTTGGATTTAAAACTCTGACTGAAAACAGCTCAGCTGACTGACGGACATAAAATCACAGGACGGTCATGTGCTTTTTCTGAAAGGGAAACAGCCTAAATTCAATTAAGTTCAGAGGAGGAAACAATAAAGAGAGGCTGCCAAGATATTTGGTTTGAAGAGGAGACTCACTGTCTGCCTCTGTCTGTCCCTCCACGACTACTAGTCTACTACTATCTACACTGGCAGCATGTCCAGGTGGGTCCAGTTCCAGCCCAAGGGAGCTTTTTAGGTTATTTTCAACTCTAAATGGGATGTACAGTGTGCCAACTTCTTTGATACAAAAACCTCCTGCTTGATCAGAGAAAGTATAAAGAAAGCCTGTTCCACCCACTATGCTCCCAAGAGAGCACACTGCTTCATTTCTGCTTGGTTGATCAACACTCTTTGACAGTCGTGTCTCGACAAAACATGATATGTCACAGCCCGTCTCGCATTCAGAGCTCAGTAACTGGAAGAAGCAGTAATGAAGCAGAGTGATCACAGTTAAACTCTTCCACCCTTTCAGCTTCCGGACAGACGGCCATCTTTCACTCATGGCTGAGCACAGACATAATATGTACATTTCATATCTACAGTATCTGTATGGTGTCTCATCTGTCTGGTGTATTCTTCATTCTTCCACACAGTTTCTTTTTTTTAAAGGTCCCATATTGTAAAAAGTGAGATTTTCAGGTCTTTTACATTATAAAGCAGGTTTAAGTGCTATATAAATACTGTTAAACTATCAAAAGGCTCAATATACAGAGAAATGCACACAGCCCGTATTCAGAAATTGCGTGTTTGAAACAAGCCGTTAGGATTTCTGTCTATTTGTGATGTCACAAATATACAATATTTAGACCATTACACGGTTTTAAATGTAAACATTCTAAATTTGTCCCAGTTTATTTAATGACATCAGCTGACAGGAAGTAAACATGGACCGAAACTGTTGCCTAGCAACGCAATTCTGTTGCAATTCCATTGAAATGCACTACAATGGAGTGTTTCAGACAGAGGGTAAATACTGGTACATTCAGGCAGACAGTATGAGGAAAATAATGTTTTTTTTTAACATTACAGTATGTAAACATGTTCTAGTGGAAACACAAAATACAAGTATGAAACTGAAAATGAGCACGATATGGGACCTTTAAAACAAATATTACCATGGCAAAAACTTCCCACGCACACTCTTATTCTAATCAGTAGTTACTAATTTACTTTTTACTCTCCTGAAGTATTAATACGAATACATTATTTATTACCACACACACGCTGTTACTTCCTGCTAGATGCTGCCTTTATAAATGAATGTTCAGAAGGTATGCAAGCACAAAGCATGCACTGCTGTAGACAGCATATATACTGTACATATAGAGTATGTAGAGGCTATGCATGCGTATGTACTTGGTGCATTGTCTGAGAAATATTTTCGGTAAATTAGCAAGCAGTGTTTTGGTGTTGTGATACACACGGATACACAATTACATTTTGACATTGTGTGCTCATGTGTATTCACCAGAGCTGCCTTAAAGCTGCCGTGGGTAGAAATGGAGCAATAATGATTGAAAAAAAGTTATTTTTATAAAACTGTCACTATGTCCTGACAGTAGTGCATGAGACAGGTAACCTGAAAAAACATCATGTTCCTCCGGTGTCCTCCGGTGCTCCTAATGGCATCTGCAAGATTTCACAGACCAGAGGAAAACAACCAATCAGAGCTGATCTGGAGTCTGATCAAACGGTCAAACTAGGCAGCGCTGTTACTGTAATGCCTATTTCTCTCCTCAGACGTTCTCAGAATCATCTTGTAGTGTACTGTTTAACTGTAAAATGAGAAAGTTTGTGACCCGGCAGCCGTGTTGAGATCTGTTGAGGAAATACCAAGCACCGCCCACCAGCCGGAGCACAGCCAATAGGAACGCTCTCTCTCTGAAATGACCTGTGATTGGTCAAAGTCTCCCGTCACGGGCTAGATTTTCTAAAGCCTGAAAACAGCCATGAGGAGGAGCAGAAGTCTCTCTCAGAACACTTGAATTACAATTATGCTGCCTGCTGAAGCTTTAAGAGAAACATGAAAATGAAAGGAGACAGACGGGTGGAAATACGAAGAGTTGTGTGGAGAGACGAGGGGAGGTGGAGAGGTTGTGAAGGAGGAGGAGACTTCAGCATAGAAGTGAGGATGGCCAAATAGCAGACCACAGGGGAGTAAGAGAGACACGTCTGCTGCTGAGTCAGCTGTGAATGATGGAGGTATAAGAGAGAAACACCAGAGACAGAGTGAGAGAGCTACTGTTGTGAGGGCTCCTGCTGGAACACAGTGGCCTTGAGGGATGAAGAGCAGGGAGGAGGAGGAGGAGGAGGAGGAGGAGGAGGAGGCCAGCATTACACCCTGAACACGACTGCTGAAAGCTGCGCAGCATCTCCAGCCTCCAGCGGGACTCTACAAGTCATCCTCTCCTGGGAAACAGTGCTCAGCTCTCCACCCTCATCCACTGACAGACAGAGAGCAGAGAGAGCACATCAAGAGCCACCATGACACAACCACCATCTAAAAAACAGGGATTTAAAAAGTGTCGGAGCGCAACTTTCAGCATCGATGGCTTCAGCTTCACCATCGGTAAGAGGACGTGTGTGTATTGGTGCTGTTGCTGAACAGATGGTGTTCTCTACTTAAGGTGGTTTATTACATTTGTCGGTGCTCACTCTCCTGGTACATTTTCTTTACTGTTTCTGTGCCGAGCTCCAGCACTATCACTATTATTTCTACTTCATCCAACATGTCCTTATCTAAATCCATAACATGACCTCTATAAAGTCGATGTCATGTGAATGTGGGATGAAGTTTGTGTTCTGTAATACGTTGTTTGGTCTGGCTCTGTTTTTCCTGGTTTGGGCCCCTTAGTTCTGATGAAGGGAAATCTTAACTTTACAGCATACAGTGATGTTTTAGGAAATAGTGTTCTAACTTTGTGTCAACAGTCAGTTTTTGTCCCTTTCCTGTTTCAACATGATAAATGCCCTGTGCTCAAAGCTGCTCCATAAAGAAATGGTTAACCCAGTTTGGTGAGGAAGAACTTGGCCTGTGCAAAGCCCTGACCTCAACCACATCCAACACCTTTGGGATGAACTTGAACAGCGACTGTGAGTCAGACCTGATCACCAACATCAGCGTTGGACCTCACTAATGCTCTCGTTTCTGAAATCTCTGCAGCCAGATTCAACGTCTGATGGAAAGCTTGAATACCACAGGCCATCTCTGTTGAAGTTAAAGCGGCGTTTCCTCAGAGGTTATCCTTGTACCACTTGGGTGTGCTTCCCCTTCCTACATTGCCTGTTTTGGGAGACGGGAGTTTGGCATACGGATCATACGGCCTGTCCATCGCAGCTGGTGTTGAGTGATAGTTGTGGAGATACTTGGTAGGCTTCCTCCAGAATACTGCTGTTTGGTCGCACCGTCTTCTCAGTTGGTCTCGAGGCATTTCGGTAGGCATCGCTGGTTATATTGTTCCAGGGCTTCGATGTGTCTGCCGTAGGTAGTTCAGCACCATAGAAGAGTGAGGACAAAACTACAGCTTGATAGACAAGCAGCTTGGTTTTAGTCAGGATGTCCGGATCCTCAAAAAATTCTATGCCTCAGCCTTGTGAAAGCCCCACTAGCACATTTTATTCTGTGTTGTATCTCAGAGTCAATGTCTAACCCTGGTGAACAGGACGCTGCTGTAATATGGGAAGTAATCCACATTCTGGAGAGTAGGGGGAGTGTTGTAACACTGTCAGTTTGACCCAATCAGAAAAGAGCTGTGGTGAGGTCATCAATATCGTACACATCCCATTTGCTTTTTGAGCTCACTGGAGAAAGCGGTATGTCCCTGTGAGCAACATAATGGATTGCATGACCGCAGAGGCGCCTCTAATAGGTAGTATATTTATGACGGCTAGTTAGTAGTGCGTCGCCTCACTGTTTTGAGCAATGCTCGTTCATGTCTATGCAGAGCGAGCACAAGCGCGAACAACAGGACGCTGACTTTCGTTGACTTAACGGCCACAGGTGTTGCTGTTAACAAGCAATTTCTGATTCTTACAAACAGTCCCTTTAATATGTGATAGATTATGTGAAACAGGTGTTGTATTGTCACAAGTGCGTTTTGTATGCAGTATGGGTATTAAGATGGTGACTCTCTACACTCACCAGAAGTCTGAGGAGGAGCCTGGTGCTCGAAAACATTACAGCACAATAAAAAATCTTTCTAACAGAAGCTATTTGATGTGCAGATCTATCTGTTTCATTCTGCTATATATCTTTGATCCAACACACCATCCTATCGGACACTGGATGTGCGTGTCTTAGCATGTTTTACATGACCATATATGGCAACAGATGTATGAGAGATCTAACAGTTTAATGGACATTGAGTGACAAATACTGGACATCACACTAGCCCACAAACCTGTCCACCTCAGCTTTGTAGTGGCT
>CAKAKR010056908.1:0-77348 GCA_916700685.1 Adelosebastes latens | reverse complement strand
CTAGAGACCTAGAGCATTCAGAGGATGGATGGATCAAACTAGAGACCTAGAGCATTCAGAGGATGGATGGATCAAACTAGAGACCTAGAGCATTAAGAGGATGGATGGATCAAACTAGAGACCTAGAGCATTCAGAGGATGGATGGATCAAACTAGAGACCTAGAGCATTCAGAGGATGGATGGATCAAACTAGAGGCCTAGAGCATTCAGAGGATGGATGGATCAAACTAGAGACCTAGAGCATTCAGAGGATGGATGGATCAAACTAGAGACCTAGAGCATTCAGAGGATGGATGGATCAAACTAGAGACCTAGAGCATTCAGAGGATGGATGGCTTTCCTAGGTACATTGACAATAAGGGGGTTTCTGAGCAGTTACCAGAACAGAAGTGCTTGCTATTCAATTGCCGAAATGCAATTCTTGCAGAAATCTCCAAATGTCCAAAGTTTTTGAGACCAAATCACAGCATGGCTTTTTCTACGGTCTAGGGGTCTTGGTGTCTCAAGGTCTTGGTGTCTTAATGTGGTATTTTGGAGAGATTATTTATCAATTTTATCAATTCTCGAGTGGTGAAAAAAGGTTAAATTTAGCACCAAGACAGTGAAACAAATGGTATCAACCCCAAAATTACGGCAACAATTTATGAGACCTAATAGAGCATGGGCATTGACATCACAAACTTGTATCATCATGTTCTACGCTCTTATACACTTTCACAATTTATTCTAATTGATTAATTCATTTATGGATTAATTTGTATTTCTCATTAACGACGAGAACAACTTGACACGCAATGCTGAGCTGCATCTCAAATGAATCTTCAGGTTTCAGATGATGTACACCACTTCTATGTAACATCTACTGTTGACTTTTTATCTAAATCATTGTTGTATCCTTACTGTTTTCCAGTTTATGTTTGTAATGCCAATATTTAGTATTCCTGTCATGGTGTTTCCATATACGCTGCAGTCTGGAAGATATTGCAAGAGCTTCAAGTTTTGACCTGAATGTATTCTTGCGATAATACTGTGAATGTTGCATCACCTTTATTTGCTCAATATGTTTTTCTAAATGCTGAATGTTTTGCTATTTTGCTTTTTTCTTGAGATAAAAGAAGCACAGGACCTATTGTTCCTTCAGGCAGCAGAGCATTGCATCCACACCACAGAAGTCTGAGCTGCCAGTAGGTGCATCTCTTCAGTGACAGGATCAGCCGAGCTCTGCTACTAAATATGTTTATAGGAGTTCTTTTAAACAGCAGGAAACTGACTCTTATACCATTCATCATGATCTAGACTAGAGGAGGTCGCCTCCCCCCATCCTCTGTGGCTTCACATCATTTGTTTCAAAAAGTAGGGTAATGATAACAGGTCATAGTCTTTGCATTCACTACAAGGGATGTGTTGAGAAAATTGTAGTGTTATAAAGTACCTATGGCGAGAATAACCATCTTATTTTCTGCTGTTCTGAGAGCAATACTTTTAATAAGGAACAGACTAAAGCTTTTATCTCAACACGGGGGTGATGGTGACTGATAATGCAACGTAGTCTCACGGGAAGGCATAGAAATACCACAACACTACACGGACATTCCGCATGTCATTTGCACACTGCTTTTCGCGTGTCAGTTGTACGCCACATGCGATATATCGATTCTGTGAACAACAATACAATATTTGCCAATATCACAAAGTATTTTAAAAAAAAAAGAATAAAAATGGACATCCTGTTGTTGAGGTCTGGTTGCTGGTCAATGCTGGTGAGCGGCTTGTCAATAAAATGGGAATAGCTGGTCCACCTTAACAGCCCACCTTAAATGAGCCTTTAAGCTGAAGTTGTTGCTAACTTCGGGGCTACGCCCCCCTTCACTTTGACCAGCTGATAGCAGGCAAGTCATGGCAACTTGCTGTAGTAGCTGTAGTATTCATTCACCGACAAATAGCCTAAACTGTAACTTACACACGCTGCACTGCACGGCACCGTTCACAGCTATAACGCTGCTGCTACTTCACACACACACACACACACACACTCTCTCTCTCTCTCTCTCTCTCTCTCTCAATTCAATTCAATTCAATTTCAATTCAACTTGCTTTATTAACATGACTGTCAGGTGAACAATATTGCCGAAGCGTCAATTCAATAATAAATAAAAATAAAAAAAGAACAAAATAAAAACAAAAACATATATATACATATATACAATTCATTAAGCAAATTACAATATATAGATATTTAAAAAGAACGTGCATGTAAATGGAAGAAAACAATAAAGAAGTAATTCATGTTTGTTGTGTTTGTTGTGTTCTCTCTCTCTCTCTCTCTCTCTCCCTCTCTCTCTCTCTCTCTCGGCCAACTACGGACCGCATACTCGTTAACGTTACGTCGCTAGGAACGCTCGCTAACCCTGCTCGCTGACGCCGCTTGCTAACGCTGCTAGCACCACTCTCTAACCCCGCTAGCACCGCTTGCTAACGCCGCTAGCACCACTCTCTAACGCACTGTTTGGATGTTTAGGAATGAGGTGCGCTTGGACGGAAATGGTGAAACAGGCGTGCCATGGGAATTCAGGCAAAAGAAACACTTAGTTAGGGTAAGGGAAAACATCAAGGTTGGGCTTACAATAAGTATGTAAACTCAGTAAAACACGTACGGAAACAACTACAGAAAACATCTCACAAACTTCAACAAAAAACGTGACAAGCGTCACTAACGGGTCTCCTGGTTAAAGTCTGGTGATTTACATTGCAGTCAGTAGCCTACAGGATACATGGCGTACAAATGAAACGCTGAGATAAAAAAAAGGCGTAGTTATTGCACGCTAAACGCCTTGCGCAGTATTGTGACATTTATACGCCTTTTTGTGTAAACGGGCTGGATAATGATAATCCTTATTCGATCAAGAAAAAAGAACACTCCTTGATCTTACAAATGTTAAAACGTGGTTTACTTTTAATTTTTAAAAAAGACAATTTTACAATTTGACCACTACCACAAAACTTAACGTGACTAAATGCAGTTTTAGCAGTAGCATCAGAATATTATGAGAAGAATAACTAGTGTATTACCTTTGAAATTAAAGCAGTCCACAGCCATGCTAGCTGCTCTGTAAGGCTGTATTCAGACACATCGGTGCTTTGAGCTAAATGCTAACATGCTGCAACGACGATGCTAACATGCAGATGTTTAGCAGAAATAATGTTAGTTTAGCGTGTTATCATGCTAACTTTTGATTATAAGCACTAAATTATATATTAGTTCTGCAGGTTTTGCTTTTTAGTTTTGATCATAAACCGCATGCAGTTTGGGGCAAGTCATAGTCAAGTCAGCACACTGACACACTGACAGCTGTTGTTGCCTATTTTTTATGTTAATGCAGTACCTGTGAGGGTTTCTGGGTAATATTCGTCATTGTTTTGTGTTGTTGATTGATTTTCAATAATAAATATAAAGCCTACATACATTTGCATAAAGCAATATTATTTACCCACTTCCATGTTGATAAGACTATTAAATACTTGACAAATCTCCCTTTAAGGTTCATTTTGAACAGATAAAAACGTGTGATTAATTTGCGATTAATCGCGGTTAATCGGGATTAAATATTTTAATCGATTGATTTGGGGTTTCTACTAGAACATTTTACATGCTTTAATGTTCAAAAAAGGCTTTATTTTTCTCATACCAGCTGTGCTGCAGCACCTCTTTTCACCCTTTGTCTGAGCTGGTCAGCTGGTCCACTCTGTCGTGATTGGTCAACCGAACCAAAGTCTTCGGACTCTGCTCCAGCTCCGATCTAACTAGCTTTGTTTGAAAGCGTGCCAAACTAGGCAAGTATTGTGCAAATGTGTTACTTGGTGACATCACCACGTTACGGAAGAAAAGGCGGGACTTCAAGCAAGGTGTTTCTGGCAGTTCAGGAGCAGTGATTCTGTGAGGGAGAGTAACTCCCTTTGGTGTGGACTTTGGGCTTTTGCCCACTCCCATGTTGATAAGAGTATTGATTACTTGACAAGTCTCCCTTTAAGGTACATTTTGAACAGATAAAAAATGTGCAATTAATTTGTGATTGATCACGATTACATAATTTAATCGATTAACAGCCCTAATGTCAACACGTTAACAATTCTGATAATATTTAAAGCCAACTGCTCTTAAACTATTCAGACATCTGACAGCTCAGTGTCTCAGTGTGCAGGCCAGTCGAGGCTGCCCGAGGTCTCAGTGGTTGGCACCGTTTGTTTACAGTAATTATCCTAACGTCCCAAAATTAATGCAACTTATTGGTGTTAAAGTGCTCCTCATTGCGCCTTTTAACTCCATTCACAGCCGACAGTGTTTCATTCTTGGCAGAGGCTTGACAGAAGCACAATAGCCGAACTGAGAGGCAAATGATTGGATGGAGCCTTTCGCCCTGACTCATTAAATCAGAGCAGCGGTGCTCTTGTCATGTCGAGCCTCGCCATCAAATAACCCTGCAGACCATTCCAGATATTGACCAGCATTTTGAGGAAAGCTCGCCTGCATTACACCCTCCTCCAGTTAGCTATTGCCTTATTTTTCGGGTCTCCCTCATCTGCTTCTGATGTTTTCCTTTAGCGGTGCAGCGGGGCATTCAATAAAACATCCCTCTCTGAGGATGCTTAGAGATTTATTGGTCCACATGGCCGACTGATTGAGGGAGCTAGAGATAGGGAGACCTCTGAATGTCAATTGACGGGAACACGCGCACGCACGCACGCACACACACACACACACACACACAAATGGTTCCATCTATCTCTCTCAAACACACATGCACACTATCTCCTCCTCCTTGTTTCTCTCAAAAACACGATCATACTCTCTCACTTTATGATTATCACTAGCATGTGCCAGCCCAGTCGCACAGCAGTTCCTGAAATCGTCACGAAACTCAATGTATTGATTCGTGTACATAGACACGAATTTCAATTATTTTTCATGATGGTCAGCACTAAAATGAATTTGTATATAATCCATGTAATTGTGAACTGGAAAGTATAGAGAGCAGCGAACGCCGCGTAGGGTGGAGGTCAGGGTGGTTGAGTGGGTCAAAATTCACCAGACTTTCCCCAGGAGACCGGTGTTTGTGTCCCGTACAAAACCAGAAGTCACAGTTGATTTATTTGTTACGTAACTTCTGCACTTAATTTACGCCACTTCCGGAGTTATTTTAACCCAAACCGCCATCTTTTCCTAAAGCTCACTAAGTCGTTTTTGTCACATAACTTCCGTACTTAAGTTAAAGCACTTCAGGTATTATTTTAACCCAAACCGCAATCTTTTCCTAAAGCTAACTAAGTCGTTTTTGTCACATAACTTTCATACTTAAGTTAAGGCACTTCCGGTGTTATTTAAATCCAAACCATCATCTTTTCCTAAAGCTATCTAGGTAATTTTGTCAAGTAACTTCCATACTTAAGTTACGGCACTTCCGGTGTTATTTAAACCCAAACTGCGATAATTTCCTAAACCTAAGTAAGTAGATTGTTGCCTAAACCTAATCAAGTCGATCTATTCCTAAACTTAACAGAGTAGTTTTATTTTGAAAAGACTGGAGCAGAAATTGACGAATGCGTCATGTGTTGCTGGATATTCGTGGGAAATTCATGTCTGTGTACATAAAATTTCCTGACTATTTCACAAACTGCCGTTAGACTGTGTTGCATGTACACACACACACACACTATAACACACATCCACCCACTCTCACAATCTGATTCTGTCTTTCAGGCAGTGAAAGGTGCTCGCGCTAACATTCATATCTACATTCAAACACCAGCAGCAATTTACCTTAATGTCACCAGCAGCGACATTTTGCTCGGCACACGTACAAGTCTCAGTGCGACTGTACATGCACGCCACAAGTGAATAAAGTGTCTAATTGTGTGTGTGTGTGTGTGTGTGTGTGTGTGTGTGTGTGTGTGTGTGTGTGTGTGTGTGTGTGTGTGTGCCCTTTGCAGTAATCCATTCTCCAAGGCAGAGTATTTTTAATTAGTTGGGAAAGCCTGGAGAGGAGGGGGTCTCTGGGTGTTCGTCAATTTACAGCATAGACAGTGACATTAAACAAAAGCCTCAATATCACACAAACACATGCCCCTATTGACTGATCAGCACATGCATAAACACACAAGTAAATACAGACAAACTCTTGAACACACTGCAAACACACACACACACACACACACACACACACACACACAAACCACTAAAGCCTGGTAATAAAAGCTGCTATATAAGAGCTTTGTCTCAAGGTGAGACCAGTTTCTCACCAGTGATCCCCAACGGTCCCTGTTTAAGTGTCTGAAGGTGTGTGTGTGTTGCAGTAGTGTGTGTGCATCTGTGAATATCTGTATATTGAGTTACTGACATAATAAAACTCCCCTTGTTTGTCATTAGGGAGCTGGGGGCACTCATCAGCGCCGGGGTTCATCCTCCTTATTTTATTAAAGGATTTGTAACCATCGCTTTGTGGAAACTATCTGTTTTGCCAGCGCTGGTTCTGAATGCCAACAAGGAAACATAAAACTGGGGTTTCTAGAGAATAGTTTTTGGACTTCAGGGCTTCACAGTTTTCATGACGATAAACCAAATGTCTTTTTCCATTATTAAGACATTTGTTATACTCTGTTCTCGGTAAGTGCTGTGCCCCCTTTAATGTGTGCTCAGATATTCAGGCAGTTTCACACTCCTCTAAACGGGAACCGAGGAACAGAGGAGTTTGGCAGGTGCATCAGGGGAGCAGAGATTACTGTTGTGGATAGATAAAAAAGAAAAATACTTTTGAGGATATTGTGCAAGTATAAGCTTTATATAACTTGCATAATGCGTAAGAATGTGACAGAAACTGAGATTGCATCAAATGAAATACACACATATACAGAAAGACAAACAGGACAATATAGGTTGGTAAGAATATCAATGTACTGTTAGTTTGCAGTGGAGAGAAAAAGCCATAGCTATCTTATATGGTAGCATATAACAGTTTTAACTGAAATATGAGTTCCCAAGACATATTTGTATAGAGTAGTTAAGGAATGAGTCCTAATACCCGAAAATGAGTTGGCATGTTTTTGCTTCCGGTTCCCTCGTCTGGAAGTCAATGGGTTTTTTTGAATGGGTTTTTATTAGGGCTGTCAAAGAAAACGTTATAATAACGCATTAACGCAAATTCATTTTAACGCCACTAATTTCTCAAATCAATCTTTCAGAGGTTGTACCTAGCTCAGTTTTAAAGCTAGCGTGAAGATACTGGTATCATATGAAACTAGAAAACCTAAAGAATCCATTGGCATACCGTGATTAATTTGCAATTAATCATGGACAACCATCGATTAATCGCGATTAAATATTATAATCAAGTGACAGCCCCTAGTTTTTAGTTAGATGCCTGAAATAAGGTCTGTGGTTAACACAAGCTTAAGAGATTTTAATGTTTTGTTCTACGATATAAAATTGGATTAGACAGCCAAAATGCAGTCGATCTGAACGGACCCGAACAGAGAGACCACACAGACAGCAGCATGATGCACGGAGAGTAGCAGTACATGTCATTTTTCCTGCACTTTACAAGTCACACTCTTTTCACACAACACATTTTTCTCTGCACCACATAATCAGAGCTGATAACGAGTCCGTCTGGACCCATTCTATATTGGACAAATTGACACAGACCTGAAATCCACAGCAAAAGTACTCTTGCTTACTTGGAACGAAGAGGACCCGTGAAGACCTCTTTTTGAGACGGTGATGGACTTTCTTGTGCTGAGTTGAGCGCCTCTGGGACGACTTAAGGGTTCAGTGTGCTCAGTGGAATGAGCTAGTTAGTACAACATCTCGCACTCAGAGGTGGAGTGAAAAGCCTGCTATCATAGCTTCCTTCTTACTGCAGTCTCTCTCCAAGAACTTCATTTTAACTTTGCAAACGTAGCTTTAAGCCCAACCATGATGTTTTTGTTCTAAGCCCAACCATGATGTTTTTTTCTAAACCTAAAAGTGTTTTTGTTTGAATTCACAACATTAAGCACGAGTTTACAGCCTGTTCTCATTCCCAGCCGTCAAATACTGAGGCTTTGTCACGGCCGTCGGCGTGTTATACTGCCGCAAGGCACCCTTTAGCGGCTGTATGAAACGCACCGGGTGCTCCATTAACTATAACTACCCATCCGCAGCAACAGTAAACCTCCGAGAAAGTGCGCTGGGAGAGTGATAACGTAGTATTAAGAGCGAAAAGACAAACACTGGTCACTGTTTGTGTCCGGTCTTTTAAGTTTCCCCTTCACGTTACAATCAGCTGTTCGTTTGTGTCCCGTGTTCACAACGTTCAGTGTCATTTTCACTGTGCAAATGTAGTAGTTTTAAGCCCAACCATGTAGTTCTTTCATAAACCTAATTATAGTTGTTTTGTTGCCTAAATCTAAAGTGACGTCAAGGGTAAGTATAGTGGTTTTGATGGCGAAAATAAGGTGACTCCAATAGACGTGATGCCAAGATGCGTGACGCCGACGCCAAGGGGGCGTGACGCCAACGCCAAGGGGGATGACAAAGCATCCGTATTCACTAGTTGGGATGAGAATGTGTTGATCATTCTTACAGGCATTTACCGTTAATCTAGTGCTGCTACAGTACCAACTACCCAATCGTGTCCCGTGTTCAGTGTCATTTTCACTTTACAAACGTAGTAGTTTTAAGCCTAACCATGTAGTTCTTTCCTAAACTTAACTATAGTTGTTTGTTGCCTAAACCTAAAGTGACGCCAAGGGACGAGACGCCAAGGGACGAGACGCCAAGGGACGTGACGCCGAAGCCAAGTGGATTGATGCCAACGCCAAGGGGATGACAAAGCGGCTGTATGTCATAGACTGAGATGAGAACATGTTGATCATTCTTACAGGCATTTACGTTAATTTAGTGCTGCTACAGTACCAACTACCCAATCGTGTCCCGTGTTCACAACGTTCAGTGTCATTTTCACTGTACAAACGTAGTAGTTCTAAGCCCAACCATGTAGTTCTTTTATAAACCTAACTATAGTGTTTTTTTGCCTAAACCTAAAGTGACGCCAAGGGTAACAATAGTGGTTTTGATGCCAAAAATAAGGTGACGCCAAGGGACGAGACGCCAAGGGACGTGACGCCAAGGGGCGTGATGCCAACTCCAAGGGGGATGACAAAGTGGCCGTATGTCACGAGTTAGGATGAGAACGTGTTGATCATTCTTAGAGGCATTTACTGTTAATTTAGTGCTGCTTCAGTACCAACTACCCAACTACAAATCTGTTCAATGCTTTGAATTCTGGGGACAAAAATTGCAGAAGAACAAAGCCATTTTATGCCCACACTTCTCCACGAGTACATATAAGAAAACAGATTGTTATATTTCTTCCTCCAGCCAAATCTGTTTACTACTTCACATTATAAAGGTTAGCTGGCTTGTTACTTCCACACAGGTGGCATTAAGCATACGCAAGTTAACACCCTGTAATCACCTGAGCAGAAGTACTGCAGCAGCAGCCTGAAGTCAGCCAATCAGACATAATGCAACACTCGTGTCAAGCATGTAAAGAACCGTTCCCTGCAGATCCACTTTTATTTACTTGAAAGTAAACTTTTAACTTTGAGTCACAAGTTGAAGTATGAACTTTGTTTTTTAGATCTTAACGGAGATCTCACTCTGGGTGTGTGTGTGTGTGTGTGCGCTCTTTGCCCCATGCTGTGGGTTCCAGTCCTGTTATTTCACTGGCCATTAGAGGAATGGTGACCACTTATACAGCAACACACGCACACACACACACACTTTCACATCAGGAAAGGCTTCACATACACAGGCGCACACATTAGAGCAACACCTACGCATGAGTTCACACACACAGTAGGAACTAAATGTTGTACATTTGCTTCCTGTAGCTGAAGTCCTCTCCTGCAGTACGGCAGCTTGCTGCTTCTCCACTGTCCTGTGACTGGAAGGTGACCAGTTGGTGCGGGAGGCATAAGTGAATTCAAAGACACAATGAAATTAATTCAGACTGTAGCTACTGACATCCACGATACAAGGTCACGCAGAGCTCCGTCTCTTTCAGGCAACGCAACGCACTGCTTTGTTGTTGCCTTCCGAAATGACACATACAGTTTAAGAGTTCTCTGATCTGACTCTTGTCTCCCTATATCTATAAGTAACCCTTGTGTAGTATGATCCTAGGGATGTGTTCTTCTGATTTTTGCATTCTATCAAATGCTAAAAGGTCAGCTAAGTAATTTATACAACCAAAGAATAAAATATTAGGGCTGTCAATCCATTAAAATATTTAATCGCGATTAAAAGCAAATTTTTTATCTGTCCAAAATGTGTCTTAAAGGGAGATTTGTCAAGTATTTAATACTCTTATCAACATGGGAGTGGACAAATATGCTGCTTTATGCAACTATATGTATATATTATATTATTGGAAATCAATTAACAACACAAAACAATGACAGATATTGTCCAGAAACCCTCACAGGTACTACATTTAGCATATAAAATATGCTCAAATCATAACATGGCAAACTGCAGCCCAACAGGCAACAACAGCTGTCAGTGTGTCAGTGTGCTGACTTGACTATGACTTGCCCCAAACTGAATGTGATTATCATAAAGTGGGCATGTCTGTAAAGGGGAGACTCGTGGGTACCCATAGAACCCATTTACATTCACTGATCTGGAGGTCAGAGGTCAAGGGATCCTTTTGAAAGTGGCCATCCCAGTTTTTCCTTGCCAGAATGTAACGTACGTTTGGAGCATTATTTGACTTCCTTCCGGACAAGCTAGTATGACATGGTTGGTAACGATGGATTCCTTAGGTTTTTCCTAGTTTCATATGATACCTTCACTCTATTCACTCTATAAATCCGTTAATGCGTTAAAGAAATTAGTGTCGTTAAAACAAATTTGCGTTAATGAGATATTATTGCGTTATCTTTGACAGCCCTTAAAGATATAGAATAGATGTGTTGGAGGTGAACTGGTTCACACAAACTGAAGTAAGCCTGCAGTGTTTTGTCCAAACCACTTATTGTGGCTTTCTTCTTGTACAATTCCTTCTTTTAGAGCTGATCCACTGAAAATGTTCATATACTGTTGTGTTCACCATGTTATAGCAAACAATAGTTCAATTCAATTTAGGAGAGATGCAATTGAAGAGATGCACAAGGAATAATACAAATGTATTGACAAAGTACACAATAGGAAGTCTTTGGCGATTCAACCCTTTCTCATGGGAAGGCGTATAAATACACGACATTACACATTCCAAGTGTCATGAGTACGCATTTGAGCGTTTTCGTGTGTCATTTGTACGCCGCGTTTTGTGTCTCATTAGGTGTTTTTTATTGCTTTTTATACTACGTCACTTACTCTCACCGTAGCATTTATAAGCGGATGCGTTTACATTGCAGTCGGCACAGGATTCATGGCGTACAAATGGCACGCGGAAATCAAGAAAGGCGTACTTATTGCACGCTACACGCCTTGCACGTTATCGTGGCATTTGTACGCCTTTTTGTGCGAACGGGCTGGGCGATTAGACCCCATCGTGGCGTCATATTTTGAGGAGTAATGGCGCGATGGGCTGTACAGGAATATTTCCCCAGATGGAGTCTAGACACGTGGTGTTGAAGGGGTGAAGGATGAGATGTGGAGCGAGACTTCTGATGAGCTCACTGGAAGGAACAATTGGGGAAGATTGGTTCTGATGGAGACCAGAGGTGAATGGGGTGGAGGAGAGTTGCATCGATCAGACACTGAAATGATAGCTGACAGCATGAGAGAAAGGAACTGTTTTAACAGGTTTTTGGCCGTGATCTAGAGTATATATTGGGCATTTGCCTGGCTTGTTTGTCACTACTGTAGATAGTACAAAAGCAAAGTAGTATCATAAAATAATGAGGATAGTGATGGGAATAGTAATTTCAGCTTAATCCTGTGTGTTATCTTGCAGGTTGATTCATATATTTGACTGTGTATACAGAGGCAATGCTGAGCTTGGGATTGGTTCTTAAAGTCAAATATCAGTAAGCAAAATAACAGGAACAGGACTGTTTCTGGCCCCGTCTCTCTCTCTCTGCCCTTTCCTCTCCCTGTGTCACTGTGTTTCAGTAACTATTTGAACTGGTGGTCAGGGGTCACCAACTGCTCTGAAACAGCCCAATTTCTTACTCTTGAATCTAAATTTGTCTCCTCTTCCTCCTGTACTCGCACTCTTTACTGTGTATGTCCTTGTAGCATTTTTAACATTTGCTTTATATTCAGAGGAAAAACCTTTCTTTACCAAACAGCATTGACATTGAGTGTTCTTATAGTCAGGGACAAGTTTAAAGATAATTAATATATTCACTCAGAGTGAAGAATGTCAGCTTGTCAATGTAAACAGGGAGGATCAGAACTAATTATATAAAAGCTAATAAGGATATGGGGTTGGAAAGTCTTTGGATAATCCAGTTTTAATCAGATTTTTTTTCATTTTAGTTTTCTTCAATTGACTTAGTTAATATTGTTATGCCTTTCAAGCTTTCCATTTTCATTAGGCACATAATGATAATGAGGGGCACATCTACCCGTCGAAATTCTCAGAAATCTTTGAAACAGGTTCTTGACTTTAGACAGAGGTTGACAAAAGTAGGCTTATCATTCCCAGCCAGCTAGCGTTGATGTCACTAGTGGATTTTGCAGCCGGATCTCACAGAAATGCATGAAATGGCCGTGACCTCTTAACAGCGCATTACGTTGTGTTATTACACGGCTTCGTTAAATACTCAACTCTGATCGGTCAATGAAATTCTACGGTCTGTTATTTCTTTATAGTAGACCGTCGCTATGTATAACAGATCGTTGCTATGTATAACAGATCGTTGCTATGGGCGCAGTTCTGATGTTGGACTCTGGAGGACCATTTTTGTGTCAAATTATTGATTTTTTAAGTAAGTAACCGTGTAATAAGCGGGATAATGTACAGCTAGCAGGTCATTGTTGTGAAATAAACCCCGACACGGCGATGCAGGACGCTGTACATTATCCCTTACGCGGCACACTGTTAAATGACAATGGAAAGTCAATTAGGATCCATTGTCGTGGCGGACACACAAATTCCCAGGTTCAACAGAAATACGTTTTAATCAAAGTCAGCATAGGGAGGAGGTCCAGGTGGTTGGATGTGTCAATCATAGGACTTTCACCCGGGAGATGTTTGTGTCCCGTGTGAAAACAAAAGTCAACGTTGACTTATTTTAAATCATATAGGCTACATAAGTTATATAACAAACATACTTATTTTAAGCCCAACCAAGATCTTTTCTTTCCTAAACCTAACAAAGTAGTTTTGTTGTCTAAACCTAAATTGTTTCTGTGGTGGCGGCACATCATTTTAACACATTACGTTACCGCCACTGTTAAGAGGTTGTGATCATTTCACATATTTCTATGAGATCACGTTGGGATTGTATCGGCTGTAGCTAGCTAGCTGATTAAGCTAATGTTAGCTTCACGAGTTGGTTGGAAATGCCGTCTCTGGCTCACTTAATGTTTCAAGCTGATTGATTTTACAACCCTGCCTCACTCCCAACTCACCAAATCCCCCACTGATTGGGCAGCACCCCTTGGCATCAGAAACCGACACACGGAGGCACCCTTTAGCGACAGTTTGTGACGAACCAGGCTTTCAACTAACTCCAATGTAAACCCACCCGTGGCTTTATTTGACGGTTGGAGCAAGTGACGTAGTATTAATAGCGTGAGAGTCTGTTCAGGGCGGAAGGGAGATGTGGTGGAAGGGTCAAACAAACACAAGACTTTCAACCAGGAGACTGGTGTTCGCGTCCCGTGTGAAACTAAAAGTAACGTTGACTTATTTTGTCACGTCAGTCGTTAGTCACATGACTCGTTAGCATCGTCAGCCCCGTGACTTACGTGAGTCTCTAGTCAGTGAAGCTAACGTCAACCACGACCGTTTCCTAACCCTAACTAAGTGGTGTGTTGCCCAAACCTAACTTCCTGTGAAAATGGAAGTTTATTTTGAAAAGACACTATGCATGTAATGAGCGTATATTGACACACCGTCCCTGGTCCGTCCAAAAGTAATGCAAGAGGGGTACCCCGTGCGTCGGTCTCCGATGCCGAGGGGCACTGACCAAGTGGCGGTATTTGACAAGTTGGGAGTGAGAATGTGTTGCCCATGCACATCACCTCAACATGTTAATAAATCTAATCCAATCTTGACAGGCTTGTTGTGCCTAGTTATGGTTGCTAAGTTATGATTGGACAATGGCTATTGTTCCATTGGGAGAAGTAATAATTACATCACAAATAAGGCCAGAACTACCTAAATCTTCACTTCAAATGAATGTCCAAAAGCTGAGATCTTGGAAAGACTGGAGAATCCCATCCATGATGCATCTACGTGTGTGTGTGTGTTTGTGCATGTGTGCATGTGTGTGTGAATTACATCCTTATCTTGTCCCAACAATAACCATGTCTCCAGCAAGACCTCTCAGTCCCACTGTAGGGAAATAGGATTAGTTTACACACACTGACTATCTCTGGCAAGGGTCAACACACACACACACACACACACACAGATAACAGCCTGAGGCTAATATCGCTGAGCTAAGAGTTCACAGCAGGATGTGACTATTAACGTTTTTCATGTTTCTCTTGTTGCCCAACAGCGGAAGATAGCATGTTGCTCTGAAGTCAATAAATAGGTGCAGCCATTTAACCTTTGGACGTGCACAGTCTTAAATATGAGATATTGGCTGGTTTGCCCCATGCTGTTTGCTGTCTCCACCTCACACGTGAGATGCAAAACTCCTGAAAAGAATAATAATAGCACATTATGCAACAGTTTGTGTAGGTGTGATCCTGAGCAGAATCCATTGATTACCTCGGAGGCTGGCGGCGCATTTGCACATCACAGATATCTGAGAATGAAATAAATCTTCTGACGGGCTGCTGTTAAACGTAACAGCAGATTGAAGCAGCGGGAGCCTTAGCACGAGGAGAGTGTGCATGTCACCTGAAGGGTTGAAGCGTTGGACCTGATAGGAAAATGTGGGAGGGGAGAGGGAATGGTATTGGAGTTTCCTCTCATAACTGGTACTGTTGAAGGGCCCTTGAGCCTCATGTTTCACTGCCAAATGCTCCAACTGAGCCGCTGAGTAGCTAGAGAAGACGACCCAGTCAACTGTCCTTGGATAAATAAAGGATATACCAGTGGGCAACTCCAGGGTCTGAAAAGCGAAGCCAATGCGCAAGTGCGTTAAACTTGCATTTTTTCTAATAGCCAGCAGGGGGCGACTCCTCTGGTTGCTAAAAGAAGTTTTATGAGTCTACTTCTCACTTGATTTATTCCCTCAGTAAACATTGTAAACATGAGTTTATGGTCTCAATCGCTAGTTTCAAGTCTTCTTCAATACAGCATGATGTTCATTCAGTAAATTATGGTCCGTTAAAGTGCTTCAGGAATACTCAAAGTCCTAAAACCCAGAAATGAGTTAGCTTTTTAGCACTTCAAGTTTCCTCATCTGGAAGTCAATGGGTTTTTAGTTAGATGCCTGAAATAAGGTTATGGTTAACACAAGCTGAAGAGATTTTAATGTTTTGTTCTGACACAAACACATACATGTATACTCACACTCATGCGACCGTTGTGTAGTTTGTTTATATATAACGTTAGCTTTTTACTTCTGGTGATCGCATTTACACTTCAAAAATCATAAAAGTGGTGTTCATTTGTGGAGATTATATTGCTGAACAAAACATGTAAGTATCATGAACGTTTGTTTGCCACAGAGCTTATTTTTGCAATAATCACTCCAGGTAGCTTTAATATTATCTTTATGTTTTTGCAACATTTGTTCATAATAATCTTTTGTGATCTCATAATTAATGTCAGTCTTTTTTTATATATATTTTTTGTACTTGTCCTCCTTTTTCCTGATGGGTGAATGTTGACATGTAGTGTGAAGTGCTTTGAGTGGGCAGAATACTAGAAAGGCGCTATATAAATGCAAGTCCATTTACCGTTTACCATGTGTCAATAAACCTAGAAGTTTCAAAAGGTTTTCTTCATACAAGTAACAATTTGGGTTTTCCAATCTATAGGATTTAATGCAAATGTAATCAAGGCATCGCTGTCCTTTCCTACTGTTGTCAAAGCTTTTTAGTTTCTACCTGGAGGGCGTTCTTTGAAGCCAGATCTAAGGTGTGGGCGATGTAACATCCAGAGCCAACTGGGGCCCGGCCCCCTCTGCCAACGTGTTCTTTGTGTTATCTGTCACCAAGGTGACTTGTTTCTTCTCTATTTCCTCCCTCAGATGTGCATCTTGGGGCATTATCTGAGTGTTTTTGTTCCTGTACGCTCCTCATTGAACTCCCCTGTCTGCAACACAGTGTTTTTTTTGTAATGCGTTATGATCGTAGGTGTCAGGGGCACATTATGTGGTCACTGCTACATGCTGTGCAGCTTTCAGGGAATCCCCAGCCCTCTCATCACTTCCTCAGTTGCATGTTGTGTGATCTACTGTCTGTTGGAATGAAATCAGAAGATATTTTGTACCTTAGTTCAGAGTATTTGCAGTATTTTAAGCCCTTACTATACTACGTAAGATGAAAGGGCCAGATGCACGTAACCCTAATGTTTGCTTCACATTTCTCCCTCCACAACCATCCTTCAAATCTCCCTCGCCCCGCTGGGGAGGCGCGACTCGCAATTTGAAAAACTCTGCTGCAGGTCAACAGGAAAGTGTAAACTGTCGAGATGTCATAAAACGACACTTAAATCTTAAATGCAAAACAAAGGCCTGCTTCAGATTTTAGAAAATCATCTGCTAAGCTGAGCTGCAGTAAAACATCCACACCACCACTGTAAAGGTATAATACGCAGGAATTTTCTAAAGAACAATGTGTAGACTACAAAAATGATTTGTGACTCACCAGAAGTGTGTGGTGGTCTCTGTATCTGCAGAGACCCTGCAGCCCTCTGCCTGTAGGCTATTTACTCCTTTCTTCTCATTTTGCTTTGTTCGGGACGCTTCTGGCCGTCAGCAAAGAACGTTTGTGCCCCACGTGGGGGTGTAACCCCTAGCCAATTACAGCATGCAAGGTGTGCAGCCGGTTCAGGTTGTCAAATACCGTCGCTCTGTCACGCCCCCTTGACGTCAGATACCGACGCACAAGCATTATACATCGATGGGCAAAAGGCCCCATTTAGCATCCGTATGATGCAAAGTGGCCATATCTCATATATGAGAACAGGTTGTGTGTTTTTATGTGCATGTGCTCCAGACTCGCCACTGTCCTGCAGGTTTGTGCAGAGTTGTGGTTCTGTTTATTTTGTGCTTTCGGATGTTACCGCTGTGAAACAATATGAAAATAATGTTTTATTTCTCTGATTCACTGCTTTGTTCTCACTAACGCCACTCCCTCTCTTCAGTCACTCTATAGCTTGTTCCACCATCACTGCTCTCTATGATTATACCTTTAATACTAACTCACATTCCCATAAGCCACGGTTAAATATAAGGATGATAACAGATCAACTATGTAAATTCAATTCAGAAAACATATATACTACGGCTGTCCAAGTTAACGTGCTAATAACGCGGTAGCGTAAATTTGTTTTAACGCCACTAATTTCTTTAACGCAATAACGCAACTTCCGATTTTTAGGGGGAAAGTTGGCCGAGGTTCTGAGGTTCCAAGCTTGCTCAACTGTTATTGGAGCACAGAGTGAAAAGGGGCAGGACTTAGGAAGGGTCAATTGGTAATTGTGCAAACTGTAGAAATTGTGCTTACTTATTTGCATAGATGTGCTAAAACGTTTGCAATTTGTTTAAAAGAATGAGAAATTCAAATCTGTTGTGAGCAATTGCCCAGTGGTTTGGAGGCTTGCGAATGTTGTTATGCACATGTTAAATATTCATTATCATTTAAGAATTGTGCCAAAGCAACTGACAAAAACTGTAACACAAAGTCAGATTCAGGAAATTAGTGCAGACATTCAGTTCTGTTTTTGCACACCAAAATCGACCTAAAAACTAGATGCCATGTTAAATTGGAAGCACGGCCACATGAATTTGCCATTAGCGTGATGTATATTCTGCAGTAAGACCTCACCAAAATCCTCCTTGTTATGTTTGATTGACAGAAATATTACAGATTCACAGCAGTGGTAACGGATTTGAGGATATAAAAGTACTGCTGCATCACCTTCAAGCTGTTTGTTTAGACAGACTAAAATCATGTTCCTTCATTTCAAATTTCATGTAAAAAAAAAGTGTGGTTTCGGATGAAAAAGACATGGACAGGATGCAAACATAAGAAAAGCACACGACAGCCATAATTGGCGTGGTTTCATTGACAGATGTGAACTCCCAGCTGTCCCCGGGACTGAGGAGCGGACAAACAAGCATCAGCAGACAAACACGTCGCTGGATCAATTACTGTATGAGGAGCTCAGGGAAATGTTAGACACCATCCAAATTATAGATCCTTACAGCTGAGTAAAGTTTGCCTACTTATTTTGCTGCCAGCATGCCCTTTTCAAATCAATCTCATATATTCCTCATGCTTGTAGCAGAGAGCTGAGAGATTTCATAAAAGTTTGTGAAATGCACAAAGCCAAAGGACAATTTTTTCACCTGTCTGAGGTAAAAAAAAAAAAAAAAAAACAAGTAGATGCAACTAATTAGGCAATTAAAAGAAAACTTTAGGGTTAGACAAATAGTTGGGTCATGGTTACGTAAGAAAAAGGACATCTACTTTTGCCTGTTCTGCCTTTGCCACCCTCATGTAACCTTTTCATGGTGGGAAAACTCATGTTGTTAAGCCAAAGCCAATATATATTTTAAGGCATCTTGTGGAAAGAAATTACATCATAAATACCATTATTCTACTCTTGTTAAATACTTTAATTAAATACTATTTATTGAATTATTAATTATTTAATTAAGTGGACGGATGGGTCAAAAAACACAGGTCTTTCGTCCAGGAGACCGGTGTTCGTGTCCCGTCTGAAACCACAAGTCATAGTTGATTTATTTATCACATAACTTCCATACTAAAAGTAGCACTAGGCTGTATGTTTTCGGCATCATTGGGCTAAAATGTCCATAATAACCTTACAGCGTATTGTAATTCAAGTGTTCTGAGAGAAAACTAGACTTCTGCTCCTCCTCATGGCTCTGTTTTCAGACTTTAAAAAATCTAGCCCGTTACGGGAGACTTTGATCAATCACAGGTCATTTCATTGAGAGAGCGTTCCTATTGGCTGTGCTTCAGTCATGTGACCGGAACTTGGCGTTCCTTCACCAGATTTCACAATGGCAGCGGCGTCACAAACTTTCTCATTTTACAGCTAAACCGTGCACTACAAGATGATTCTGAAAACATTTGAGGAGAGAAATAGGCATTAACGTAACAGAATATTGATTAATATTGGATCAGCGCTGCCTAGTTTGACCATTTGGTCGGAGTTCGCGAGTGATTGACAGCCGGCTCGCATAGACAGCAGCTGGACAGCAGACCTCAGATCAGCTCTGACTGCTTGTTTTCTTCGGGTATGTGAAATCTTGCAGATGCCGTTAGGAGCACCGGAGGACACAGAGGATCATGATTTTTTTCAGGTCACCTGTTTCATGTACTACTGTCACGATATAGCAACCGTTTTATAAAAATAACTTTTTTTAATCATATTTGCTCCAATCTCGCCTACTTCAGCTTTAAGTTACAGCACTTCCTGTGTTATTTAAACGCAAACCAAAATGTTTTCCTAGACCTAACTAAGAAGTTTAGTTGCCTAATCTAACCAGGTCGATCTTGGAAATTGATACTCATTCGTTGGAAGTTGTGCTGGGCGTCACGGACAAAAAGAGAAATTTGTGTCTACTGCATGTACACGAATCAAATGGATTCAATTTTGTGACTATTTCACAAACTGCTTCTACTTTTAAAAATATAAGTAGAGAAATCCTGAACAATGTGTTACCTATTAGAGCCTGACTGATCTGGAATTTTGAGGCCAATTATACAGATATCAATATTTGAGAGTTTGAAAAAGTCAGATAGAAATGAATTGGCAGATATAATTTTTTTAACAAACACACAGTGTAAACAGAAAAGTTTGATATGGATCTCTTAAATTATAGCTCATTTAACAATTTTAGCAATACTGTGAAGATATGTATTTAGTGTAACGGGAAATTCTACAGTTGTAAAATAATTTTGTCAGTGCTCTCTGGTGGGCAAACTATGGAGACACTGTTTCTTCTGATTGTCTGTACTACATTTCTTGTAAGTTCACTGACATACTGATACAATACAGTCTCTCTGTAATAAGCTAAATTCAGCCAGTAATATTGGCCCAGCCAATGTATGACCTACTGAAAATGCAGCCCAGTTGCAGAGTAGTTTGTGAAATAGACACGAAATTTTATATATTGATTCTTTTACATAGACACGAATTTCAATTTTTTTTTTGATGGTCTGCATGAAAACAATTCGTATGTAATCCACGTAATTGTGAACCGGGAAGTATAGAGAGCGGCGAACGCCACATAGGACTGAGGTCGGGGTGGATGGTGGGTCAATACAGGACTTTCACCCAGGGAGACCGGTGTTTGTGTCCCGTAAAAAAACAATTCAAATTCAAAGTTGATTTATTTGTCACGTAAGTTCAGTACTTTAGTTACGGCATTTCCGGTGTTATTTAAACTCAAACCGTGATTGTTTTACTAAGCTAACTAAGTAGTATTGTTGCCTAAGCCTAACCAAGTCAATCTTTTCCTAAACCTTACTAAGTACTTTGTTGCCTAAGTCTAACCAAGTCAATCTTTTCCTAAACCATACTTAGTAGTTTGTTGCCTAAACCTAACCAAGTCAATCTTTCCCTAAGCCTAACTAAATAGTTTGTTGCCTAAGCCTAACCAAGTCAACCTTTTCCTAAACCAAACTAAGTAGTTTGTTGCCTTAACCTAACCAAGTCAGTCTTTTCCTAAACCTAACTAAGTAGTTTTATTTTGAAAAGACTGGAGCGGAAATTGACACGTGTGTCACGTATTGCTGGACATTCGTAGGAGAAAGCACAAAAAATACGTTGTTGAAAGTCGTGCTGAGTGTCACGAGAAAAAAAAGGGAAATTCTTGTCTATTTATACAAATCAAATAGATTAAATTTCGTGACTATTTCACGAACAGCTGTGAGACTGTGTTGGAAAATGTGCTTAACTTGTGTGTAACAACATTTCAGGATCCAATGTGTATACATATGCAAGTCTTGCATAAGACCTTTTATTTTCTTGTTGTGTGACAGATGCTGATGTGCCGTCTAACTGCGCTTTGCCCTTCAAACAGCTGAAATGAATGAGGCAGAGGATTGAATAATGCATTTCTGTCCACATCCAAATGGTATTACATGTCGTGTTGTGGCTAGAATTGTTTTGTATTTTTCCCCATGTGATGCATGTCATTCGGTCTGACCTGTCACCAGGGCTGGACTGGGACAGAAAATCAGCCCTGGCATTTTGGCCCAGACCGGCCCCATCACCGGCCATTTGTGCTGTGTGTACCACGTTTTGTTGAAGGCTCTGTTCGAGGAAATCCCTTCAAATGTAGTTGTTTTTTCCATACTTGCCAATCTTGAGACCTCAAAAAAAGGGAGGATTTCAAACCAAAGCGGAGGGTCTGGGGGTCCTCCCCCATAAAAATTTGAGTTTCAGAGACTGAATGTTCTGAATGTTTCCTGAATTCTGGTGACTTTAAAACAATGAAAATAAAAAAATAATAAGTACACTGTAACAGCATTTTCATGTTAAACTTCTAATTTTTTCTTTAAATCTCAGGAAAGAAGACTGAATAATTCGCCCCTCTGGCATAAACTTTGCGTGTGAATATCTAGCATAAACTAATATTAATCAGTTATAATTCATTTTTTTGCCCCTGCTGTCCCTTTTTTAGGATTATACATGCTGTACAGTGCCAGAAACAGGTTAAAAAAAGTAAATTTGACAGTCTTATCGGACCTGGATCACATTCAGACTCTGATGGGGGGGGGCAGTGCCAGCCCCGGCCCCCACGTTGGCCCCGCCCCTGGCAGACACACATCAGCAGACAGACAGACAGACAGACAGACAGACACAGAGAGAGAGAGATTGATAGTAAACAGCAGAGGATCAGAAGAAGCAGAGAGATGTTCTTCTGATGTGAACAGCCAGGCTTCAGCTCGTGTGGAGATTAATAGCGCGGCGTTTCCGTTCACTACGGGAACCCACGCGGCGCAAACACGCTGTCTCTGCACCGTTATCTATCACCATTATGAATCTCCCAGAGAAGCTGATCTGGAGAGGGCAGAGGAGATCCAGCAGCTTGTGAGAAGCTCCGGTACGCATGAAAAAGTCACGGTACTCCAAGGAGTAAAATGAGTAAAATACTGCGTACCGCTACGTACCGGCCCACTTCGAGCACTGATCATCTCATGACATATGTTGAGCCAGACAGCCCAGAACTGCTTACCGCAAACTCTACACTCCCTCCCTCATCTCTCTCCCTCTCGTCCTCACTGTGGCCGCCCGGCACAGAGCGATTGGGCCAGCCCAGTGTCAATTAAGGAAAAGAAATGGGCCGATTTACTTGTTTTATGGGCCCAAAAAAAAAAAAAAAAAGACATACGTTGGCCCAAAAGGACGCTGGCCCACCGGGAAAACGCCCGGTATGCCAGATGGCCAGTCCAGCCCTGCCTGACACTGTTTGGCAGGGAAATGTCTGAACACAGGCCTCTAAGCTGGAGCTAATACATGCATCAATATTAACAACATGCATCAATATTAATACTGGTGAGTAAATCATACAGTAGCAGTGTGTGTCAACATTTATCCTTATCAAACTTCTTACCTCTATACTGCAACACTACATTCTTTATTTCCATGTCTTCTTCATGGATCACAAACTGGTGCAACACAGTCTCACGGCAGTTTGTGAAATAGACACAAAATTGTATCTATTTGATTCGTTCACGGGCACAAATTTCACGTTTTTTTGTGATGATCAGCATGACTTTCAACAATGTTTTTTCTTTGCTTTTTCCTACGAATGTCAAGCAACCTGTGAGACAAGTATCAATTACCGCTACAGTCTTTTCAAAATAAAACCACTTAGTTAGGTTTAGGAATACATCAACTTGCTTAGGCTTAGGAAAAGAAGATGGTTTGGGTTTGAATAACACCGGAAGTGCCGTAACATAACCCTGCAGTAGGCAGAATGTTTTTGGCATCATTGGGCAAAAATTCCATAATATCCTTTAAGTATGGGTGTGACGAAATATCGTGCCACGAAATATTGCGATATAAAAACATGACGATATGCATCGTCGAGATGAAAAACTGAATTGCGATATCTGGGAATAATAAGTAGGCTACTACGTACATACGTACATACGGGCTCCGGGGCTAAAGCTGCAGCCTCTTCCTGCTGCTATGCAAGGCCTACGGAGGGAGGCTGAGTACGCGTCATATCTTTGGGGTACAACACATGCACAGTAAAATCTGGTCTGCCCTCGCCGCAATTGAACCAATCACAACGCACGGCCGCAGCTTCAGTTACACTGCATGTGTCATACTCCATACCCCAAGAGCCATGTGTCCCAGCCTCCTTCCTATAGGCCTTGATGCTCTGTGTCGGAGCTCCACACACATCAACACACACAGCGCAGTAAGTGAACAGCTGATCAGATGGAGACGAGTTGACAACTATGTCCGTTGCTGTAAGTGCAATAAAACTTTGCAAGTGTTAAGCCAATATACGTTATTACACCTGTTCAACAAGCATAAACATGATGAAACGGTTCAACATGTAGGAAAGCGACGTTTCAATCTGCTCTGTCGGCTGTCTCTCATCCACCGCCGCTGTTTACACAAACACAGCACGTTAGCTCGATGGCTAACAGCTAACTGTAAACACGTGTAAGTAATTTTGGTGATGTGCTGTTATTGACAAAGGTGCAGACTACAGAGCCTTGGTGTTATTAATATATTATCTTCATAAAGTATAGGAGCAGCGGCTACACAAGACTGAAACTAAAGCTGGCAGTAGGCTGTGTAGTCTAACTGTTTAGGTTAGTTTGTCATGTATCTTGTAAAATGATCAGCTGGACAAAGACAAAGCTTTTGTTAAAATTATTGTTATAATATCGTATCGAGATCGTGAGCTGAGGGAATCGTCACACCCCTACCTTTCAGCATATTGTAACTCAAGTCTTCTGAAGGAAAACCATACTTCTGCACCTCCTCATGGCTCTGTTTTCAGGCTTTAAAAAATCTAGCCTGTGACGGGAGACTTTGGCCAAATTCAGAGAGCGAGCGTTCCTATTGGCTGTTCATTCAACGGAAGCAGCTATCAATCACTAGTGACCTCCGATCAAATGGTAAAACCAGGCAGCGCTGAGTGTGACATTCTGTGCACCGCTACATATGATTTAGGGCGTGGCAACCTTGTGGTTGACAAGTTGCTACCATGGCGAAAGGTGTTTTTTTAGCTCTGTAATTGTTTCAGAAATTACTTTTCAGTGGTAAATCTGCAACTCTTCATTATGGTAAACTGCATGGTGTCGTGCAAGAATAGAAAGCTTGAGGTGTAGCAACAGTAAATAAGAAGGCCTGGGTTTAGTGAAGGGTCAATTAGGGACTGGATTGGTCAACTTGAGGAAAGACTTAATTTGCTCAATCATGAAAAACTTGGAACGTAACTCGAGATTCCCAAATTGAGCTTTTAGACTTATTGACTTCTAACTTCCACCTTCCTCTGGTCTGTTGATCTCTTTTATTCTCTCTGTCTTTCTTTTCTGTTTGTCTCTCATTCTCCCCCCTCTCCTGCCCACGCTATAATCCAGCCATCTAGGGAAGCTCTGGACAATAAAGCTGTCATGAGTTAATCTCACCCGATAAACCAGCTCTTCCTGCTTTATAGCCAATGGGGGGACGGCGCTTTCGCTCCCGCTCCATTTCATTGGCTGGGCTCCAGGAAGTGTTTGGATGGTGTTTTGTATATCAAATCCTGCTCTGGGAAATGGGCTTACAGTGCTAGACACACCATGCCAAGTACACGGGCGTGCACATACACACGTCATCACGTGCACACACATGCATGCACTCAGTACTTTATGCCAATGCTTTCTTTCACACACACACACACACACACTGCAGCAGCAGTGATGATGTACGTGCATACATTGTGCACATTTGTGTGTGATAGATGTGTCTCATTTTGTCTGTGAGCTGCTCCTCTGGTACCGTGGATCAAACAGCCGTACACACAAACAACAAGGACAACAAATAAAAAGAACAAGAAGCAAAAGGCAACCACAATAACATTATCAACAACAAGAGCGATGACAATAACAAAACAGCAGAATCATCATTAGAGGAAACCATAAAAGACTGATGATGGCTTCAATGATTAAAACACACTACAGTGAGCTCCACATCCAGTCAGTGGCTGTGAATTTATTCAGAGACAGTTCTCTTACTGATGACATACTGAGGAAACTGTGAACTTTATTTTTTCTATAGTTGCTATACATCATATTCTCTTTGCATATGTTTGTCCAGAAAGTGATGTAAACCAGTGTTGATAAACCTCTAAATTATACCGTAAATGGTATATAATAGAGGTAATGCATCTTACCTAATTGACGCTTTAGATTTAAAGGGGCACACCGCTTTTTTTTACACATTGATATCAGTTTGATATCGCTCGCAGATTATTACTCAACTTAGTCCTCTGTGGCTCTGGAGGGAGCTTTTCAAAGTCTGGAAAATAACTTCTGAAAGGTAACCCTTAACAATTAAATAACAATTAAATACGCATTATCTGCATAGTAATACTGAACAAAATTTATGGAGGCAGAGTAGTGGTAAAAGAAATGTGAGAAATTTTGTATTTTTTTAATTTTATATTTCTTTTTGTATGCACTCCAGTTACAAAATAAGCAACAGTTATTGCAGTAACACTGGGATCTCAAAATGGTTTATATTAGGGCTGTCAATCAATTAAATCATCACGATTAATTGCATGATTGTCCATAGTTAATCGCAATTAATCGCAAATTAATCACACATTTTTTATCTGTTCAAAATGTACCATAAAGGGAGATTTGTCAAGCATTTAATACTCTTATCAACATGGGAGTGGACAAATATGCTGCTTTATGTAAATATATATATATATTTATTATTGGAAATCAATTAACAACACAAAACAATGACAGATATTGTCCAGAAACCCTCACAGGTACTGCATTTATAAAACAATATGCTCAAATCATAACATGGCAAACTGCAGCCCAACAGGCAACAACAGCTGTCAGTGTGTCAGTGTGCTGACTTGACTATGACTTGCCCCAAAACTGCATGTGATTATCATAAAGTGGGCATGTCTGTAAAGGGGAGACTCGTGGGTACCCATAGAACCCATTTACATTCACATATATTGAGGTCAGAGGTCAAGGGACCCCTTTGAAAATGGCCATTCCAGTTTTCCCCGCCAAAATGTAGCATAAGTTTTGAGCGTTATTTAACCTCCTTGGTACCAATGGATTTTTCAGGTTGTTTAGTTTCATATGATGCCAGTATCTTAACTCTAGCTTTAAAACTGAGCCCGCTACAACCTCCGAAAGATTGATTGAGTTAGTGGCATTTAAACAAATTTGCATGAATGTGTTATTATCGCGATAACTCTGTCAATTGTGAGGTTTTGCTCTTTGAAACAATTTATAGTTTTTCATTACTGAATGAGGATTTAAAGGTGACCTATTATGCTCATTTTCAGGTTCATACAGTACTTGGGTTTCTACTAAAACATATTTACATGCTTTAATGTTCAAAAAAGGCTTTATTTTTCTCATACCGGCTGTGCTGCAGCACCTCTTTTCACCCTCTGTCTGAAAACCTCTGAGCTGGTCAGTTGGCCCACTGTTGTGATTGGTGAACCGAACCAAGCTCTTCGGACTCCGCTGCAGCTCCGCTCTAACTAGCTTTGTTTTAGAGCTTGCCAAACTAGCCGCTAGGCAGGTATTATGCAAATGTATTACTTGGTGACATCACCACGCTACGGAAGAAAAGGCGGGACTTGAAGCGAGGTGTTTCAGGCAGTTCAGGAGCAGTGTTTCTGTGGGTTGGTGTGAAACTTTGGTTGCCAACCTTTTCTTTTTCTTGTAGTTCCTTAACATGAAGCAATGTCTTCTTATGTCACCTCAGTGTATGTCTAAAGGGGAATCCCACAGATTTTACACATCAAAGTCTGTCTACAGGTCTTAGGGAGTACTACTGCATATGTGAAAAAAAGTTTGATAAAGCCTCCAGGAGGAGCTGCATGAAATCTGATACATTGCCTCAAGTGATTTCTATTTGGTCAGCATTGATTGGGACTAAAGGCTCCAAGTTTGAAAATGAAAAGTGGAGTTAGAAAGAAGGAAGACTTCTGTAGCCTCATCTCTGCCTGGGGCTAGCGGCTCAAGGCTACATTAGCTGCTACTAGCATCACACAGAATCTACAACCAAACTGTAATGGCTCCAGGTTTGTTTGTTTTTTAAATATTATTTTTTGGGCATTTTATGCCTTTTATCTGATAATAATAGTGGATTGAGAGAAATATGGGGAAAGACAGTAGGGGAATGACCTGCAGCAAACGGTGTGGCCAGCTGGGAATTGAACCGGGGACTTGCTGATCAGGGTATTTGTATGCCAGCCCGATTAATAACAATGCTTTTGGTGTCATGTGTACGACATGTAGTTTGTACTGACTACAATACAAATACATCCACAAAAATATGCTACGCTCAGAGCTAGTGACGTAGAATAAGAAGTGAGAGAGTCTACTTATTATGGGTGGACGTGTGTATGTGCACGCCCGTATACTTGGCATGGTGTGTCTAGCACCGTAAGCCCATTTCCCAGAGCAGGATTTGATATAAAAAAACACCATCCAAACACTTCCTGGAGCCCAGCCAATGAAATGGAGCGGGAGCGAAGCGCAGTCCCCCCATTGGCTATAAAGCAGGAAGAGCTGGTTTATCGGGTGAGATTGACAGCTTTATTGTCCAGAGCATAATGGGAAGGTGGATGGGTACAACAAACACAGGACTTTCAACCGGTGTTGGTGTTATTTGGAAGTTACGTTAGTGACGTTATTGATGTGTTTTTTTGTACTTCTGTTACGTTGTTTGCGTACGTGTTTTGCTTAAATTACGTACTTATTTTAAGCCCAACCATGATGTTTTTCCTAAACCTAACTAAGTGGTTTTGTTGCCTAAACCTAACTGCGACTACAACCGTAGTTTTGTTGCCTAAACATAACCGCAGCTGTTTCACGGTAAGGACGCGGCCTTAAATTACATGTGACAACCCGTTTCACCCATTTGTTAAGCCTGTGGCGTATAAATTACATGGGAAAAGCCTAGGATGTGCTTTCATGACACACGGAAATGTCGTGTTATTTATAATCCTTCCCATGAGATAGGGTTGGGTATGCGCCCTAACCACTCGGCTATCGGGTTGCCCAATGGCTCCAGGTCTTGACAAGGAAAAAAAATGCATGGAATAAAAAAGACGACATCTCCTTCCTTCTCTCTTCTGCAACAATTGTGATACTCTTTTTTCTAAACTGCCCATTGTGAGTCTGACAATGTTATAGAAATGCTAAATCGATGTGATACTATTTAGGAGTTGCACCTCTAGGAGAAAGTGCTTTAGGAATTAGCTTCAATAGAAGAAGGATTTCCCTGGTCAGTGTTTCATTTCATATTAGTATCGAGTATTTCACAAGAAAAAATTATCAAGCTGTTGTGTAGTCTCGCATAGCCAGACCTATCTCCACAGCGGTGTGTCAGCACGAAACAAAGGTCTTGCTCCACACATTATCATTCTGCTATAGAGAGGCGAAGTCCCGCCCCTTCCGGTGGACCAAAAATCTGAACGGTAGTCAACGGGGAGAGACAAATATTTTTTTTTATTCCATTTGAATTGCACCATAAATCATATGTATGTTTGTCAATTTAAAAGATAATTTTGCAAGTCAAGAAAGTCTCAGTTTGTTGTAAAACTGTTGAAGCATCAGACTGTGAAAATACGTAATTAGAAACACGACACACCCAAAAGTTGCGTAAGTGAGGTCTCTCTCTCTGAAGCTACAATGTCTGTGTGTTTCCTACTGGATTGAACTCACATCAGCAGCGGGTCTGATCGTTCTTTCGCTTCCCGGCTTATTAAAAGACCAGGAGTCGCTGATAAAACACATCAGGTCAGATAACGTTACATTTGTGCTTGGAACATAGCTAAGTTAGCGAGCTAGCTAGTGTTGGTGACGTATATTGTGCAAGACGAGAGATGTAGTTCACTGAGCGGCTTCACACAAAACTAAGTGATACTACGACAAACTGAGACTTTCTTGACTTGCGAAATTATCTTTTAAATTGACAAACATTATATGTTATGTCATAAATATTTGTCTCTCTCCTTTGACTACCGTTCATATTTTTTCCGAAATAAAGTCCCATGTTGGTCCACCGGAAGGGGCGGGACTTTGCCTCTCTATAGGGGGAAAAAACGCTCTGGCTTGTTGTATTTCTTTAAATCTATCACAATCGTCTTGGGCGGCTCTAAGCACTAGATGCAAATTAGAAGGAGAGGAGAATGCTGCATAAAGCCTCATCCACACCGGGAACGTACAGGTTCGAGCAGCCACACTGACGCGCGTCTCAGCTGCGTCTCTTCTTGAGAATAGAGGTCTTGCCTATTTTTGACGCGTGCCGCCCGTTTCACAGCAACAACAGACAGCGAAAGTGATCTATTGACTGTATATTAACATCATACCAGCAAGATTACTACAGTTTCAATGTCTATCTGTAGAATATGTTACGGAGATGAAAAAAAGTAAAGACTTATTTCATTTCAAAATAAAAGCCGTTTTTTTTCTGTGGACAGAATTCCTTCATTTGTTAACATGAGGCTTTTATTCTGAAATATGTGCCGGGCAGTGTTGTAGAACATGCAGTGACTTGGAGAGCTCCAAGAATAAATATAGTACGGGTTTTAATTGTGGATTATTTTATAATTATTTACAAATTACCACACATTTCCTAACCTTTCTCTGTCTAAAATAAAAATATAAGCTATAAATATATGCGTGAATCACGCAGTTGCCACGCGACGCAGCCACTTTACGCCGTCCTGACGTTCCCAGTGTGGATGAGGAGTAAGATACATGGCCAATGGCAGACTTATACCTGCAGTCTACATCAGTGTCAGTCAGACTAGCCATCTTGTGACCCATTTGAATCCATCTTGTGACCCTTGTGGGGGTCCCGACCTCATGTTGGGAACCACTGATTTATACTAAAGCAATTCAATGTGAATGAATGACACTCAGTTTTCTGAATATAGTAGCCAGTGTTGATGCCTATTATATTCAATGTTGATGATGTTTTTGTGTTATCCTCTTACTTCTTTAGATATGGAACGACTAAGTGAATACGACAATACAGTCCCACTCTGTTACTGCAGTATAGCAGCTTTGTAGGAGACAAAGCTAACTGCTGAGTTGATGTTGTCAGTTGAATGAAACAAAGACATTTATTCACAATCAAATATCCTGATGTGCTGATGCGAGCACAGCATGTGATGACTTAATGTGAATTCCGATGTATTTCCAGGCTATATATGCACAGTTTGCTTACTTTTGAAATAAAATCTGTATTTTGAATTGCACTGCAATATAAAGGCTGAAAAAAGTTAGATTGATTATGTTAATGCTGGTTCAGCTCAAAAGATTTACCACTTTTCAGCATCATAAGCATTTATACTTTAGTATATTTTCTTTATGATTTTGACATGTAGGTAGGTAGGTAGGTAGGTACTTTATTAATCCCCGAGGGGAAATTTCTGAGTTACAGCAGCAAAAGATCAAGATCAAGCAAACAACAAGATTAAGAATAGAATAAGAATAAATAAGATAAAAAAAATAGACATTAGCAATAAATACTCTTAAAAGCTGGTTAGCAAGTGCCAGTACTAATGTCCAATTGTGATGCATGTCTGACTGCACTGCTGGATGGATGAGTGACAGCGTGTGTGTGTGTGTGTGTGTGTGTGTGTGTGTGTGTGTATGTGTGTGTGTGTGTGTGTGGGTGTGTGTGTGTGTGGGTGTGTGTGTGTGAGAGAGAGAGGGGGTAGTTATTTAGTTAGTCCAGAGATGAGTTGTACAGTCTGATGGCAGTGGGTAGGAACGACCTTCTGTGAGGCAGGCTCTGTGGTACACCGAGGTAGGAGAAGTCTTTCGCTAAATGTGCTCCTCTGTCTGGGCAAAGTGTGGTGAAGTGGGTGGGTGGTGTTGTCCATAATAGCCAGCAGCTTAGCTAGCACTCTCCTTTAAGCCACCGTACCCACTGGATCCAGGCTGACTCCAAGGATCCGGCAATTGCAGAGTCATCTGCAAATGTCTGTAGGTGGCATGACTGAGTTGTATCTAAAGTGGGATGTGTAGAGAGTGAACAAGAAGGGAGCCAGGACAGTGCCTTGGGGGGCCCCTGTGTTACTGACCACCGTATCTGACACACAGCGCTGCAGCCTCACATACTGTGGTCGGCCAGTCAGGTAATCAGTTTAACCCAGGTCACCAGTGGAGCATCCACCTGCATTGTTCGTAGTTTGTCTCCCAGGAGTACAGGTTGGATGGTTTTAAAAACACTTGTGAAAGGTGGGGAAAAGAGATTTTAAACTGTCTCAACTCAATATATTGTTGTGTTTCACCGCTGTAGCCTATACTGTACATTATAAATGCATCAAACCTTTCACAGTTTCTAAACAAATGGAATACTGACATTTTTGACATTGAAAAAAAATTTAAAAGAAACAGAAAACGCATTATTTTGATCTCATACCAGAGCTATATTTTCACATTAATTTACACATACAAGCTGATGACAGTATATTCAAAAAGGTTTCAGAATGTGACTGAATGCTATTCCAATCATTGTCACAGCACAAGAAGTGATGCTTTCTTAATCGGAGGCGATTGTTGAAGTTCTGTTAAAACTTGCAGACTTCAGTGTTCATTGTTGAAGTTGTGTTCACACATGCGGGAAACACTCTTCCATTTTTCGTGTAACAAAATCATCTAAGCTTAAAGGGAAGGTTGATATCTTTTTGGAGGGAGGGAGGGATGAGTCTGGCTGTTTTGAAGAAAAACATAGATAAGTTTCACTTTCAGTTCAGTTCCCTGTCGGAAAGAAGAAGGAAAGAGCTGTCTGCAAGACGAGATGAAGTGGTGAAAATATTCTAAATATAGTGTACACTTTACGTGAAGATTCACTGTCAGTGTGGTAAATGACTAAATGCTGGCAGTGATAGCATGGCTAGCTAATGTTAGCTTGAGTGGGAGGCTGCTGCAGTAATACAGTCATACATTAACGTTATAGCAGCATCAGATCCAAAAGTTGTCTGTTAACACGTTGGTTATTTACAGACAACACTCAGCCTAACGGGATTCAATCAGATATGTAGAGATGTCTACTCCGGCTGGTGGGCGGTGCTGGGTATTTCCTCAACTGTTCTCAACATGGCTGCCGGTCTCATTTTTAGTACACTACAAGATGTTTCTGAAAACATTTTATGCAAGAAATAGGCATTACAGTAACAGAATATTGATTCATATTTGATCAGCGCTGCCTAGTTTGACCGTTTGGTCGGAGTTTGCGAGTGACTGACAGCTGCTCAGAGACGGCAAGGCTCCAGATCAGCTCTGATTGGTTGTTTTCCTCCGGTCTGTGAAATCTTGCAGATGCCATTAGGAGCTCCGCAGGACACCAGAGGACACAGAGGCACATGACTTTTTCACCTGTCTCATGTACTACTGTTGGGATATAGAGACCGTTTTATAAAAATAACTTTTTTTGAATCATATTTGCTCCAAGTCTACCCATTGCTGCTTTAAGTTTAAACAAATTAATTCCAGATCAGTCACTTTAATTATTCTTTTTTTGATTCCATACATGAATCAAAAATAATTGTTTGATTCTAGATGGATTTTTGAGATTTTAGTAACTGATAAAACCATCTTCATGGAACTGGTGGCTGGTTCAAAGCTGGTTCAAAGCCGACGCTCCTGCCTCTTTGATATAAACTTCCATCAGGTGTTGCTTCCGACTAATATGCTGCTCTTAATCAAAGGAGTTGAGATCAGCCCCCCCATATTGGTAGTTCCCCCCGCTGCTGTTTCCTTCAGCAAGTCAAACAACCTCCACAGGCTCCGGTGCTGCTGTTGCAACACAGTCTCACAGCACTTCGTGAAATAGTCACAAAATTGAATCTATTCGATTCGTGTACATTGACCACATTCCCTGCGTGAACCCACGTGGCGCAAAAACGGTGGCGCTGCGCCGTTATGAATCTCCGTTATGAATCTCCCAGAGAACCTGATATAGAGAGGGCAGAGGAGAGTACCGGCAGCTTGTGATAAGTTCCGGTACGCATGAAAAAGTCACGATACACCAAGAGGTAAAATGAAGAAGTGCTGCTGCGTACCACTGCGTACCACTGCGTACCACTGCGTAGCGCTTAACCGGCCCACTTCGAGCACTGGATGACAAATCAACTTTGATTTCTGGTTTGACGCAGGACACAAACAGTGTCCGGTGTTTTTTGACCCACCCGTCCACACCGACCTCCTCCCTACGTGGCATTCGCCGCTCTCTATACTTCCTGGTTCACAATTACGTGGATTACATACGAATTCATTTTGTGCTGACCATCACAAAACAAAAGTACACAAATCAATAAATTGAATTTCAGGACTATTTCACGATCTGCTGTGCGACCGGGCTGGCTATTGTGTGGCTGACCCCTGACCTTTGACCTCCCTGCAGAGGGCTCCTGCAAGCATCAGTAAAGTGTGACAATGATATTATGTTGTTTTCTGACTGCACACAAGTGTGACAGCAGGGGTTCTGTATTCTCAGCAGGGATCATTTACATCTCGTCACAGTCATTTCTAAACAATGTCTTACTGTATTTTTTTTTTTTTTACATATTTGATGGATGTCAGCATTAAATAAACATGTCTATCGCATGCAGAACATGAGGAGACTATAAAGTATTCACCGCAAACAAAAATCACTATCCCAAAATGAGATGCGAGAGCGTTTTTGTTCTCCTCTTTACCTCTCTGTTTCCCTCTAATGCTCTCCCTCTCTTCTGCTCTGTCTCTCTCTCTCAGCCCACTCTCTATCTTTGGAGTGCCTGCCAAATTCTCTATGATATTTCCCTTTGAGAGGGATAAAGAGAGAGATGAGAGGGAGGGAGGGATGGATGGATCGAGGGAGATTTGGGGAGAGAGGGAGTGTGCAGAGGGACTCTGGGAAGAGGGTGATGGAGGGGGTAGAGAGAGGAGGAGAGGGAGGAGGCAGGTAGGAGAGAGATCGACTGAGGGAAATGGTAAATTAAGGAAGGAGGAAAGAAAGAAAGAGAGAGAGATGGAAGAAGAAGGGCAGTTCAATATATCAATCATTACTTTTTATCACCTAGAAGAGAGGAACAGGGAGTTGGAAGAGGAGAACTTTTTAACAAATCCTTTTTCAAAAGACCAAATAGGTCCACGCACACACATTTTCACTACAGGTCCTTCTCCCTCGCCCTCTCATACAGACCTTGTGTCTCATTCTCACACCCACATACATGTATTTACTCTCACATATCAGTGCTGGGATTGAAAAAAAAAAATCCCATATGTGACTGTGCCAGAACAGAAACATTCATTAAAAAACCTAATTACCTTTCTCATGTACGCTGCAAATTTTCATGGGAAATGTGAAGATGAAAAAGCCGGAGTTGGCTGAGATGGTGGGTGGAGGGACGGACGTGGGCAACAAGAAGTGAAGACAGAGTTGGAGGTGCGTGAACTTCAGGTGAACACCAGCTGAGCTGTGGTTTTACACTGAAATCTGGACGACCGTAATTATAAACTAGGGCCGTCAAAGTTAACGCCATAATAACGCTAATTAGGCCACTAATTTCTTAAACGCAATCGATCTTGTCTGTCAGCTTTTTAAAGCTAGAGTGAATACTTCATATGAAACTAGAAAATCTAACCATGTCGTACTAGCTTGTCACAAAGGAGGCTAAATAACACTCCAAACTAATTTTGGCGAGGAAATGTTGTGTCTGTGGCACCTCTATCCAGTAGTACACTTCTACATCACCTCAGCAAGGTGAGATGTTAATTGCAGAATCTGTGAGCTTGAATTTTCCACCTTTAATATGGTATTAAAGTTCAGGAGTGGGTTGGCTACGGATGCATTTTCATTTATGCTAAGGACAAATGATGTGAGGGAGCACTTACACGATAAACATTATATCATATCTTCTAAAAATCAGCTTTGCAAATAAATATTTAAAGCTGAAGTAGGTGAGATTGGAGCAAATATGATTAAAAAAAGTTATTTTTATAAAGCGGTCGCTATATCGTGACAGTAGTACATGAAACAGGTAACCTGAAAAAAATCATGTTCCTCTGTGTCCTCCGGTGCTCCTAACAGCATCTGCAAGATTTCACAGACCGGAGGAAAACAAGCAGTAAGAGCTGATCTGAGGTCTGCTGTCCAGCTGCCGTCTATGAGAGCCGGCTGTCAATCACTCGCGAACTCCGACCAAACGGTCAAACTAGGCAGCACTGATCAAATATGAATCAATATCATGTTACGTTAATGTCTATTTCTCTCCTCAGATGTTTTCAGAATCATCTTGTAGTGTACGGTTTAGCTGTAAAATGAGAACGTATGTGACGCCGCCGCCATTGTGAAATCTGGTGAAGGAACGCCAAGTTCTGGTCACATGACCGGAGCACAGCCAATAGGAACGCTCTCTCTCAATGAAATGACCTGTGATTGGCCAAAGTCTCCCGTCACGGGCTAGATGTTCTAAAGCCTGTAAACAGAGCCATGAGGAGGAGCAGAAGTCTAGTTTTCTCTCAGAACACTTGAATTACAATATGCTGAAAGGTTATTATGGAATTTTTTGCCAAATGATGCCAAAAATATACTGCCTACTGCCACTTTAAGCAATAAATACACGCACTTTTGTAATAACTGCCCTCACTGTCTCTACATCTTTCCCTTTTTTTCGGGCCTTGCAGCCTATCTGAATCTCTACCTTTTCTGTGTATAATATCGTCTCTTTCCACACTCGCCGGCTCTCCTTCCTTCCCACTCTCATTCCACTCTCTGTCTCCTCTAAATGAAACCGTTTATGTAACACTAGAAATGTAATTCGACAAGCAGACGCTTTACCAAATTTACATAACATGATCAAACATGCTCTGTTTTGGTGAGTGTGTGTGTGTGTGTGTGTGTGTGTGTGTGTGTGTGTGTGTGTAACACCGCATCACACATCCAGCGCCCGAAAGCAAGAAACAGGTTTGACCAAAGCAGTCTTGATCAAAGACAAACAGAGCAGGTGGTACAGAAAAGGTACAATTAAGGTTTGGACCACTAAGGCAACATAGATAATGAGGCAGAGAGCACTGACAGGTGGGCAGGTGATGAGCTGAGGCAGGAAGCTCTAGTGATGGCTGCTGGGCAGGTGAGGAATGGCAGGAGAGTTTCGTGTGAAACTATAACTGTGGTGTGTGTGTGTACGTGCGTGCGTGCGTGCGTGCGTGTGTGTAATATTCATGTCTAAAACAAATTTTCCCTCCAGTATCCATCCTCTGTCCTCAGGCAGAATTATTCTGGAACAGAAGCCTACTGTCTATACCAGCCCTCTAGGTGTGTGTGTGTGTGTGTGTGTGTCTGCGTGTGTGTGTCTGTGTGTGTGTGTGTGTGTGTGTGAGTTTGTGTTCTTTGCATGATTTTATGCCTGTTAATGATACTGTCCCGAGTCTGAGGCATCGTTTTATCTCTAGAGTACTAATTGTAGATTAACAGACTTAACTTGGTACAGGAGTACAAACAAAGCCTCGGGCAACACATTTTTACAACCTTGAAACATTCAAATGAAACATGAGGTAAAAAAAACACTGAGAGAAAGCTCATGTGACACAAAATGAAGAATAAAATAAACAAAATAAATACTGGGTGCACTTCACAGCACTGAAACTGCACTTTTAAAGGTTTTTAATGATCTTTTATTAACTGTTGATTCTGGCAATTCAGCCATTCTTATGCTTTTAGATCTCACAGCTGCTTTCGACACAAATGGACCACAACATTTTAATTTCTCGTCTGGAGCACTGTGTTGGTTTTAGAGGTACCGCTCTTAGATGGTTCAAGTCCTACCTGGCTGACCATAGTTTTTCTGTATGCCTTGGTGATTTTACATCCTCCTCAGCCCCTCTCCCATGTGGATTCCCCCAAGGCTCTATACTTGGTCCGATTTTATTTTACTTGTACATGCTTCCCCTGGGGTCCATTATTATAAAGTATGGAATATCCTTCCACTTGTATGCGGACGACACACAGCTGTACCTGCCCTTAAAAAAGAATAACTCGAACTCTTTGGGCACACTGCTAGCCTGTCTCAAAGACATCAAAGACTGTATGGCTTTAAATTTTCTCAAGCTCAATGACGAAAAAACTGAAGTGATTGTTTTTGGACACAATAGAGGCAGAAACGACCCCAACATGGACCTTTCTCCTCTTGAACCTTTTGTCCTTCCATTTGTAAAGAACCTAGGGGTCATAATGGACAAGGATTTTAAAATGGACAAGCAAATAAACGCAGTTGTGAAATCAAGTTTTTTCCAACTGCAGCTTTTATCCAGCATTAAGTCGTTTTTATCTTTTAATGGTTTTGAAAAGGTTATGCATGCTTTTATCACCACACGTCTTGATTATTGTAACGCACTTTACGTTGGTGTTAGCCAAGCCTCTTTGTCTCGCCTGCAGCTCGTTCAGAACGCGGCAGCTCGTCTTTTAACTGGTGCACGTAAACGTGAGCACATCTCCCCGATTCTGGCTTCTCTTCACTGGCTCCCTGTGTGTTTTAGGATTGATTTTAGGAATTTATTATTAACATATAAATCTTTAAATTGGCCAGCTCCAACTTATCTCTCTGATGTTTTAAAACATCTTTTATCAAGGACACTCAGATCCACTGACCAGTTGCTTCTGACTGTCCCGAGGTCTAGGTTGAAGCTCAGGAGTAACCGAACCTTTTCAGTTGCAGCTCCAGAGTTCTGGAACGCTCTTCCTCCACATGTTGGGCTGTCCCCAACACTGCCTGCTTTTAAATCAAACCTCAAAATGCACTTTTATTCCTTGGCTTTTGGCTCGGCATGAGAGTTGACTATTTTAATCCTTTGTTAAAACAAATTTGCATTTTGCGAACTTTGACGGCCCTAGTTTACATGTAAAGCTTTCAGACATTTCACGCTGCATGTAAATACAGTATAAATTCCTATATATAATCCCAAAAAGCAATAATGCTTTTATATATTTGGCAGTAGACCATCAGGGACATTTATAAACATTACTCACTGGGAAGAATCAGACCAGACTTCTCACGGCTAGACATAATCCCATTTCAGTCCCCCTTTAGTTTGTAGTTAACAGACTTAATTCAAGTGTCTTATGCCTGCAGTCAGGATTCATGCAGCTTCATTGTTCATTCTTAATTTGATCCAAAGATTTGTTTTTCAAGAGATGATTTTTCGCCAAAAGTCGCCAAAACATTTTCCTCGGTACAAACCAGTGATGACACAAGGTGAGAAGGAGAGAACGGACTAGATTTATATGTAAACAGGACTGTGATGATCATAATGGTAATCCATATGTGAATGGGTTATATTCATAGTTTTTGCCACAGTATTTATCTGGTTGTTTTTTTGTTTTTTTTTAAAGAAATTGTGCCCTTATAGGCAGCGAACTGATGAGCGATGAGTACACATTGTACCAGACCCAAAATCCTTCATCATTAGCTGCTAGAGCACAGACACACAGTACTCATGAGAAATCCACAATGGGGAATATTTATGGTCCTGTGGAGGCCGATTTGTCCAGGAAGGATGGCTGGATATGTGCACCAAATGTAATGTCATTTCATCTGCCAGTTGGTGTTGCAGTTAAAGTTGTCAATATATACAAGTGACACAATTCATCAACCAAAATGCACACTCAAATTAAATGAAGATATGAAGAAAGAGGAACAGTGTGAAACTAGCAGTGCACTCGGAGAGCGCAGACCTCCGCCAATGCAGGTTTCATGTACGTCGTTGCCCCCCCCCCTCTCCCCCACCCCCATCTCCCCGTTCAGCTTGCTCCATCATCAACATGTGTTTTTGTTTATGTTGAGATGAGCGGTACGTCATGAACGTGTCATCAGTCACACTGCACATGTCTTAAAGCCTGTGGTGTTAATGCACAGGCTGAGCGGAGTTAATAAAAAAAAATTCCCAAAGCCGGATCATGATCCGGAACGCCACCAAAATCGAATGGATTGTTCATTGTGCTACACCCCACCCCTCCAAAAAACAAACCAACAAACCAACCAACAAACCAACAAACCAACAAACCAACAAACCAACGCCGGTGAAAACATAACATAAATTTGCGTTTGGTCTTTGCATTGACTTTGTATGTAATTACGCCGCGCGAAAAGTTGGCTTCGCTCTTGGTGTGACCGCACCATCAGAGGGCTGTTTGCATGCAGGATGTCGCCAGAGAGAAGCAGCTGTCAATCAAATTTGATCGAACCAAATCCTCACAGTTTTACTAAAGCAGGTTAGCTGAATTTTTGACTTTTAAAGATTCAATAACAATAACTTGATCTTAGATCATTGCTTAATTAGTCCTAAATGTTGTAATGCTGGGATATGAAACCAGCTTTTTAGGGGCTTTAAAGTAGCAGTGCAAAAGTCTTATTGCTTTTACATTTGGTTTTCATGGTCTGCACGAACTCTGACTCACATAGTGTTTATGGGTATCGTAAGTCATTTTGTTAAAGCGTCAAGATTACTGTTGGGATCACTACTTGCTCCATCGGCAGTACAAGGAACCCACTACTGCTCAGTCAGGGAGGAAATATTCCTTTAACTGCTTTATTCCTGGCAGCGGGGATGCTCAGTTGCAGGGTATCAAAGGTTCATGTAAACAGCTTAAAATGAATAAGACCTTAACCAGAGTCTGGCCTGCAGCCAAGTTACTCACTGCAAGTCATCACAGCCTCTACTCTCACCATTATAAACTCTCTTTGTACAGCGCGGAAAGTGTTTAATGAAATATTAAACTGACAGCAAAAATCCATCTATATGGGTCATAATCTCCTCAAGTAGGGGTCAGACGCCTAATATTGGGAGTATTTGGGATCCATGGCGTTAAGAGATGTACACAACAAAAAGGCCTCTAAGAACATAATTCAGGCTAAAAGGAATCCAACGCTGTGAGCACAAAACGGCACAGACTGGTTACACAAGCGTACAGCTGCTAAGTGGCTGTGCAAGCGAGGCGGAGGAAATCAAACGGCTTTGGATCAAAAGACAAAATATAATTTTTCCTCTGTCTCAGATCACTGTGTGTGTGTGTGTGTGTGTGTGTGTGTGTGTGTGTGTGTGTGTGTGTGTGTAGGTTTATCCACACATAGGAAACAGTGTGGGTTGTAAACACTCCGGGCTATTCCGCCTTTTTTTTTGCTTGTGCGAGTATGCATGTGTGTGTCTGAAAGAGTGTGTAAGAGAGAAAGAGAGGAATTGTGAGTGTGGGTGTATGCAGTATTTTGTGAGCGTGTGTGTGTGTGTGTTGTGGTAGAGTGGCGTGGGTGTGTGTCAGAGAGAGGGGGAGCGAACAGGTCTTTTCTAAATGAGGGGGAGAATGAGAGATCAGGAGAGAATTAGTCACAGAGAGAGAGATCTCCTGTGCCTCCAATATCCAGTATTTCCCTGACTTGTTTTCTTCCTTTCTTTCCGTTATCTCTGTGTATCCTCTCTTTTTTCCTTCCTTCCTCTCTATCCAGCTCTCTGTTAGCACATTTAGTGCTACGATTATGCTGCAGAGACTTCTGTTCTCAGCCTCATCACACACTGAACCTGGTTTGAGGTTTATATGTATTTATTACACAGCGTTGTTGAATACTCGATTCTGATTGGTCAATCGTGGCGTTAGACGGTCTGTTATTTCTTTATAGCAAACTGTTGCTATGTATAACAGACCGTTGCTATGGACGCAGTTCTGATGTCGATTCTGATGATCTTTAGGTTGTAGCGGGCTCAATTTTAAAGCTAGAGTGAAACTAGAAAACCTAATGAATCCATCGGTACCAACCATGTCATACTAGCTTGTCGCAAAGGAGGTTAAATAAATGTCCAAACTTGTGCTAAATTTTGGCGAGAAAAAACTGGCATACCCATTTTCAAAGGGGTCCCTTGACCTCTGACCTCCAGATATGTGAATGTAAATGGGTTCTATGGGTACCCACGAGTCTCCCCTTTACAGACGTGCCCACTTTATGATAATCACATGCAGTTTGGGACAAGTCATAGTCAAGTCAGCACACTGACACACTGACAGCTGTTGTTGCCTGTTGTGCTGCAGTTTGCCATGTTATGATGGGAGCATATATTTTTTATGCTAAATGCAGTACCTGTGAGGGTTTCTGGACAATATCTGTCATTGTTTTGTGTTGTTAATTGATTTTCAATAAAAAAAATATATACATACATTTGCATAAAGCAGCATATTTGCCCACTCCCATGTTGATAAGAGGATTAAATACTTAACAAATCTCCCTTTAAGGTACATTTTGAACAGATAAAAAATGTGTGATTAATTTGCAATTAATCGTGATTAAATATTTTAATCGATTGACAGCCCTCATATAAACATTAAACCTAATTATATGGTCCAAACTATTTTTGCTAAAACTATCCTCCAATTATGAGAAAGCTGTTTAACATGCCTAGCTCACTTCCACATTAAACAGGTCAACGTTAGTAGTACCCTATATTGTGCAGAGCCGTGGTTCCTGTTCATGTCTTTCTGCTGCGTTAAACACAGGCTACTATTGCTGAGTCAAAGTGGAAAGGGAAATATTGTGTTACAGTAGCTGGTTTATTAATGCCAACAGGGAGATTCAGGAGCGGTGTATCAAAAGTTCATGTGAACATAAACGGAATATGATTTGAATTCAGTATGAACTCTGTGTATCTAAACCCTCATTTCTTTTTTCCATGTTAAGTGGACTATCTTCCTGTCACACCAGAGATACTTTACAATATGTATATGTTCATAGCAGCTGTGTTTTAGTGAGAGAAACAGCAGCACTGGAGCTGGAGGGGTTCAGTGTCTTGCTTAAGGACGCTTCAGCAGGTCTAATTGAACCTGGGCCCCTGTGTGAGTTTAACTGAATCAAGCCATCAAGTCCAGCTTGTATACATGTATTTGGGGAAGTACCGGAAAGTAAACAAGTCGCCATTACTGAGGTGACATCTTCCTATAATATGAGCAACTTTGAATGCAAGCTGTCCTAAGAAATGTACAATTTTCTACATTTACCTACGGTGACCAGACGTCCCAGTTTGTCCGGGATTGTCCCGGTTTCAAGACGTGTCCCGAGTCCCGACATATATCTGTAAAACACTCAAATGTCCCGGTTTTCAACAGTCACCGACAAATTGTACCGGTTTTCACCACAATTAAAATAACAATATTATACTTATATAGACGTTTATCATGTCCCACTCATTAATTAATTTGTGCGCATGAGATAAGTATACAGAGAGGCAGCACAGCACATCGCTGCAGTCTCTACGTATAGAGAGTGATGCTGCGCTAACTTCAAGCAACTAAAATCCGCTCAGAGCAACTGACGTAGTAAAAGGGGCAAGAAAGTCCACTTAGGGAGCAGGTTGTGGTGGATGGTTGGGTCAAACAAACACAGACTTTCACCCAGAATACTGTTGTTTGTGTCCCGTGTGAAACCAAGTCAACGTTGACTTATTTTATCTTACTTTTTACGTACTTATTTTAACCCAAACAACAGTCTTTTCCTAAACCTAACCAAGTGCTTTTTGTTGCCTAAACCTAACCAAGTAAACCTAAAAACTGAGTAAACCTACATTGGAAGTTTATTTTGAAAAGACAACGTATGCATGTAACAAGCGGACACTGTATGTTACCTGTGAACACAGAATTTTGTTTTGAAAAGACACTATATGCATGTAATAGTGATGTGTAGGTCTCGAAGGATGGGAGCCGGCTCCCGTCCGAGAGACGTTTTTTTTAATTATTATTATTAATTCAAGGCAGAATGATAGAACAATCTTCTCCTTGCCACGGGCACTTCATGCACTGACTGTGACTGAATGTTTTGTTAATGACGTCCTTGCAACCAATCAGGTGATGACAGACGAGGATCATACCATCAAGCAGGGAGGGGCGGGGGTGCGCGGCGCGCTGACGGTCTACAGGTACAGAGCAGGAGGGAGAGGAGGAGAGAAAGAGAGAGAGGAGTGCGTTGCGCGAATAGCAGACAAGATGAGTGACAGTCGGAAACGAAGCAGCATGTAAAATTATGGTATTCTGGAAATTATAAGGTTTAGTATAATTATATTGAATAATTTAAGTGATATATGTGCACACATATTAATTAAAGGTCAAAACAGCGCTAAATTTGGCTGAATTATAAAAGGCAGAAGTGGTAAAACGAAGAGCCGTTTGGGAGCCGAAAGAGCCGGCTCTTCTTGGTGAGCTGAGCCAAATGATCTGGCTCATTAAAAAGAGCCAGAATTCCCATCACTTGCATCTATCGAAACTAACTCTATCGACACGTCATCGTCCAACTGGCGCTAGAGGGGAACCCAGAGAGTCAGTTTGAAGCGTAGAGCCACTGACCAAGCTGCAGTATTCAACTAGTTGGGAGTGAGAATGTGTTGGTTATTTCATCTTTCAGAAGTTACATTGTCTCACTCTGAGGATTAAGAGTTAATTTGGAGTGAAATAGCACTTTATTTGTGCTTCATCAAACACAGCAAACCCCGGTAATGCAATCTGTATGCAAACCAGAGCGTGGTAAATGTTTGGCGTGGCAAGGTTAAACCTGCACCGGGACGACTGAGAGCGGAAACCGCATGATGAAATTACAAGCAAGCCAATTTGGTTTTGATGAGAATTGGTTTTGGTCCCCATTGACTTGTTCCTACACGGCTAATGAATGCTAACAAGAGATCTCGCTGCTGATGTGTCAAAAAGCTGCCACACCGACACAGAAAGTTTTAGAGAGGTCTTTAAAGAGCGGCGGCCTGTGATCAACGTGCCAGATGTCTTTAAGGTGCCAAACCTGCCATTATGTTAGGACAAAGCTTGTGGAAATTAGTCTGGTAAAAAAAAGACAGATCAATTAAAGGAAAAACAGGAGATGAAACCACAGAGGAGGGCTTCAAAAGAAAATGAGGATTAGACAGAGAGACTTGGGGGGATGGTTATAGACTGGAGAGGAAGAGGGAAAAAAAAAGATAGAGAGGGGAGGGAGAGTAGATGAAGAAAAAGAGGAAATGAGGCAAAATATTAAGGGATTTAAAAAATGGGAGAGAGGAAAGGAGAGGCAGAACGAGGAGAAATGGTGTCAAAGTGGTGACCCGGAGAAAACAAACGCAGGGAGAAGAAAAGGGATGATGATGACTTAGAGAACGGCAGAAGAAAGGAGGACGAAATGAGGAGGGAAAACAGGTTGGATTAGAGAGCGGTGGATTTGAGGTCGGATGGAGGAATGGTTGGCAGAGAAAAGGTATTCGAGGAAAAGCCTTTAGAGAGAGAGAGTTGTTATGGGAGCTACAGAGAGATCCCTGCTTAGCAACGGAGGATGAACAAGTGGGAGAAGCATGTAGTGCTTCAAAGTATATACTCATCTGGGAGGTTTTATGTGAGTGTCTGTATATATACTGTATGTACCATATGTCTGTAAGTCTGCCATTTGAAGGTCAGGCCTTGAAGCGATGTTCTACCTAAAATCTGTCTTTTTAGCATCAAACGACTTTTCCCCTGCGGGCGTGAAAAGGCGACTGTAAAAAGTTGCTTCCTTTAATAAAGGAAACAACTTTGGTTGGCTTGAATTTATGTCAGTTGCAATGGATTCTAATAGAGTTTTCACGTCAGAAAAATATCTCAAAGCACTGCAGCAGCATAATTCACTTATCTGCCGCCCATATGTCTGGTAATATGTAGGGCTGTCAATCAATTCAAATATTTGATCACGATTAATTGAAAATTAATCACACATTTTTTATCTGTTAAAAATATACCTTAAGTATTTAATATTCTTATCATCATGGGAGGGGACAAATATGCTGCTTTATGCAAATGTATGTCTATATTTATTATTGGAAATCAATTCACAACACAAAACAATGACAGATATTGTCCAGAAACCCTCACATGTACTGCATTTAGCATAAAACAATATGCTCATATCATAACATGACAAACTGCAGCCCAACAGGCAACAACAGCTGTCAGTGTGTCAGTGTGCTGACTTGACTATGACTTGCCCCCAAAATGCATGTTATTATCATAAAGTGGGCATGTCTGTAAAGGGGAGACTCGTGGGTACCAAGCCCCCAGGAAGTGCGCCGGTCGTCGATCCGGACTTTCGTAGTGGCCAAACATCGGTACTGCAACTTCGGTGTCAGTCACGTGATGCCATTGGGCCCAAAAAGACTTTTCCCCATAGACTTACATTGGGAAAGAGACATCTGTAACTCAGCAGATCATTTCTACTGAGGTGAATCAACTTCTCAGTACAAACAACATATACGTACTCTAATAGCCCTTATTTCAAAAATTAAGTTTTTAAAATTGTAAAACGCACTAATAGCCGAATCCAGAGTTATTTCCCTTCTTCCGTTCATATGGGTGAGACCCAGACCGAGGCTGGAGCGCAAGCCGTGATGACGGCATGGCGTTGGGACCCCGTCACCGAGTCATGTGACCGAGCGGACACTACTCCGCCAATCGTCTCGGACGCTACTCCGCCAAGATCCGGGTACTTTTCCAGACGGAAGTCGAGCCATTTAGGGTTCATGCGCCAATAAGCAACTCTCATAGGAATGACCGGGTCCCCGCCTCCAACGCTGGATCCAGTTCTCTTAATACATCCATGGTGGGTACCCATAGAACCCATTTTCATCCACATATCTTGAGGTCAGAGGTCAAGGGATGCCTTTGAAAATGGCCATGCCAGTTCTTCCTCGCCAAAAGTTTGCGTAAGTTTGGAGCGTTATTTAGCCTCCTTCCTATTAAGCTAGTATGACCAGTGGATTCCTCAGGTTTTTCTAGTTTCATATGATGCCAGTATCTTCACTCTAGCTTTAAAACTGAGCCCGCTGCAACCTAAAAATCAAAAGTAGCGTTAATGCGTTAAAGAAATTAGAAGCGTTAAAACAAATTTGTGTTTACATGTTATTATCGCGTTAACTTTGACAGCCCTAGTAATATGATAAAAGTCTTTCACCACAATTATTTGGCAAAATATTGAGGTTGTCCTCTGCACAGGTCTAAATGATGGGAGAGCACCGAGTCCTTTTTTTAAAGGTACTTTAATTTCCTCCCAACTCAAAAGCCACCAAACCCATATTTTGCATCTTCTGTATTAAATGCGTAGAACGAGAAAATGACAGCTTTAAAGGGGACATATGATAAAAAAAACTCTTTTTCAGTGCTTGTGCACATACATTTGGGTATCTGGAGTGCCTACCAACCCACAAACGACAATAAAAAAAATAAAATACAACGACCCAGTCAGTTTTTTGTGGGCTGTCTATATCACAAAACATGTGATTCAACAAACCAATCAGATTTGGTTACCCTTCCTATGTCACATGCAGGCTCATTAGAATATGCCGCTCACAGCTTGAGAACTACCTTTGCAAAAGGTGCACCATATTTTCTTACAAGCCAATCAGAGCAGACTGGGCTTTTTCAGGAGGGGGGCTTAAAGAGACAGGGGCTAAAATAAGCTAATTAAGTTTGGGGAAATAAACAAGGGGTGAAATGCAAAGAGAAAATTGTGCAGAAATAAATAAATAAATACATGCATTTAAAAATAAATACAAAATAAATAAATAAATAAAATGCAACAATAAATTCATTCATTTAAAAATGTATAAAAAATAAATTCATTGATAAATAAAAGGGAAAATAATTAAATATTAAATAATTAATACAAAGATAAATAAATAAAGAAGAAAATTAAAACTGAAATATCAATTTATGTCACATTTTATCAATTCATTAATTGCTACATGTAATGACATATTTATTTATTTATCTATCAAGTCATTTATTTATTTTTTGATTTATTTTTGATTTTGGCAGGTTCCATCCTCCATAGAAAATGAGCATGATATGTCCCCTTTAAGGAACAGCGTGCTGTTTGGAGGTATACTGCCCATCAACAGCTAGCTTAGCCCAAGTGGCAGGCAGCACTCCAGAAATCCTGTCCTCATAGCCAAGATGTGGGGTTCACACACCCTCCACCTCCAAAACAAAACTCAACTGATTCCTGAATGAAGTTCAATGAGTTCTTTTGGTGTAGGCTCGCTGCCTACCCACACATCCAGTCTATACGGGCCCGTTACCAACGGAGGGCATCGGGGTGTAATGCCCACCCATGGTGCATTGTGTGATTTCCAGATGGTTTCCTATAATATTTCCTCCAGTATTCTATAGTAATTTGTCTGTATTGATCTGTTGTGGCAGGAAGGTTTTGACCGGATTCAGACAGCCCCTCTACTAGGAACAAAATAAATTCCAAATCCAGCGTTCAACCAGCAGCAGCACTTAAAAAGTGTGGTTTTGTCAGTGTAGTTATGTTGATGAAGCACATTTCTTAACTATGCTGTTTCTGTCATATTATTTCACCAAATTAAGTCATATAGTGCTGTCAAGATGTGATTTACTGTTGCAGGGGCATTATGATGTGTCGAAGTGTAACTGTATTGGTGTGGTTTTATTGGCTAAATTAAAAATGCATTGGTTGGCAAGAAAATCACATCGAAAAAACATTGAGAATCATAATGCAACAGGTGCAGCAGCCTCTTACGAACGAAAAAAGTCATCAATCTATCGCTGAATTCTGTCCAATAATATTATTGAAATTAAATGGAAATATCAACAATATTTCCATTATTTCCCATTATTTTTTGTAATGATTAATGAACGTAAAAAAAAATAGTTTCCTCCGGCTACGGCACTGCAGAGTTAACTTCTCAGACCAGTCTCTTGAACACACAGACAAAATCCACCCTCAAGCTAACGTCTAGCAAAATGCCAAAGTAGACCACCCCCGAAAATCTAAGTAATGGAGCGATGCTGGAATGAATAACTGTAATTATGTAATTACTGATTTTCCAAATAATTCCTTACATTATTTTCTTGTTACTACATAATCACATTGCTGTAATGAATTATTTAGAAATAAATTACTGCCTGTTCAGGGGTGCAGAAGAGGAGTGTTGAGCAAACTTTAAAAGCTCCAGCTGATTAGTTTTTCATGGTCACTACGGGGTATTAAAAAGCATATTATCACATTGTTAGATAGTTGTGGTACGCCCTATCTAAGACAGCAGAGCAGGTTAAATCAGATGGCCTCTTTCACAGTCATTTTGCAATAACATATTATTGTATGTCTAGTTGTATCTAGACGGACTGTTCCAAGCATTAAAGATTCACATCCAGAATCGACTTGTTCTGGTGACATTGCAGCCTGAACATAGAGATTAGACTAGTTCTCCTAAGTGCAGCCAAGCTAAAACTGGTTTAGAGTAACGGCAGGGGACTGAAGACATGAAGACATTAACAGCACTCAATGCTGTGGTCTGCAAACACTTACCCATGTACACCCCCAGCAGATGCAAAGCAACATTAGCATTGAGCTGGAGTTGTGGTTTTTGCCCCCTGATAAATGTTAAGTCGAACATTCACTCTCCTTTTAGCTCTGTTTTGGTCTCCACCAACTCCTAAGAAAAAGAACCTGGCTGTTTAGCTGCTAAATGCTCACCAGCTAGTTGCTAACCTACTCTGTCCTTTGGTGATGAGCAGGTCAACGTACTGTCTTACAACGGTTTGTATGATATCTTACAAAAAAGTGATTTCTCCTTTTTCATAACTTCATTAGGTTTATGCAACAAAACTACTTAAATATGTAAGTTACGTGAGAAATAATTCAACGTTGACTTTGGTTTCACACTACACATGAACGCTGGTCTCCTGGGCAAAGATCCGGTAATTTTTTGACCCACCCATTCACCCAGAACTCCTCCCTACGTGGCGTTCACTGGTCTATATATTTCCTGGTTCATGATTAGGTAACTGTCGATATACACAAATTACAGTGCATTACTTTACTACGAACAGTGTTTCATAGGTATAGCTACGAACAGTGTGTGAGAACAGTCTGAGCTGGTAGTGTGTACAGCTGAGCTTTGTTGCTTCCTGCTGGGAAACGGGGTTGATGACGGTTAGCCTGAAACAAGAATAAAGTTTAACAATGAACTGAAAAACAGCTTTTACATGACAGTCATTTGATCCAAGTAAGGAGGGCGGTTGCAGATCAGTGTTTACTATTTTTACCTTATAACTGAACTACTGATCATCTACGTAATGTGTTGTTCATGTTCACCAATGTACCCTGCAAGAAATCCTTCACTTTGGATTCACTTTTTTTAAAAGCATTTGTTCCACATTTAGCAGTGTTCTCTGCTGGAAACAAGAGGATTGTCTCGTACAGCCGGAAGAGTTCAAGTATCTCAAGTTCTTTTTCAGGAGTGTGATTAACTGGTGCTATGACACAGATGGTAAGTCAAATGTAGCTTCAGCAGTAATGCGGGTTTTTTATTTTGCAGACAATTACAGTAAAACCCCAGAGAAAAGTTATTCATTTATGTCGTAGACTTTTTTTAGGGCTTTTTTACGCCTTAAAACAGATTAATAGTTTGAAGGAATTATTGCAAACAAATGAAAACTTCTCACAACCATGTCTATTCAACACAGTCTCACAGCAGTTCATGAAATAGTCAAGACATTTGATCTATTTAATATGTTCATAAACGTGTCAATTTCCGCTCTAGTCTTCAGGCGTCAATAAAACTACTTAGTTAGGTTTAGGAATAGATCGACTTGGTTAGGCTTAGGCAACAAAACTACTTAGTTAGGTTTAGGAAAAGATCGACTTGGTTAGGCTTAAGCAACAAACTACTTAGTTAGGTTTAGGAAAAGATTGCGGTTTTGGTAAAAAAAATACCTACGGAAGTGGCTTAACTTAAGTACGGAAGTTAGGTGACAAATAAATCAACTCTGACTTGTGGTTTCACACGGGACACGAACACCGGTCTCCCACCCATCCACCCCGACCTCCTCACTACGCGACATTCGCCACTCTCTATACTTTCCGGTTCACAATTACGTGGATTACATACGAATTGATTTCGTGCTGACCATTACACAAAAAATGTGAAATTTGTGTCTATGTATACAAATCAATCCAATACATTTTCTGTTTCACAAACTGCTGTGCGACCGGGCTGGTCTATTTGTTTGTGCAGTGTACGAGAGCCACTTACTGTAAGGAAGTTACTTAAAGACACCATTTGAAAAATGGTTAGAAAAGGTTTAAGTTAATGATGTCACTTACTGTTGATGCCAAAATTCCAAAAGCATGATTAACTTCATTAATCTAATGAAAAACTGAGTCACCTGTCTCAATTCCCTTCTCTTTCTGTCACTCTCTTTTTCTCTCTGTGTCTCTCTCTTTCAATCCTCCCACATATCCCAACGAGACGCAATTAGTGTTCTACCAAATGCTCCTGTCACTAAGAATAAAAAGCAGGAGGGTAGATAATGTCTAAGATGGGTACATTTGTTTTATACCGGAGAGTCCCCTTGACCTTAAAGGCACCGAAAGACAAAAAAACAAGTTAATAGAATAATTGAATGAATGTGAAATTACAGGTAGATTTCTGTAATTTAGCACGGAAACTGTCCCGTGAACCACCACGTGTTATAATGGCTTCATAACTCTCTCTGGATAGAGGTGCACCTGGGGTTTCCATGTCTCTCAGCTCTCCTCCGTGCTTCTTTCATTTAGTCTATCAGTTGCCCACATGGTGCTCGTTCTTCCTGGTTCCTTGTTCTTCACTTGTGATCAAAGTCATGGAGCGCCCATGTGGGTTCTTCACTGCAGGCGGAGAGTAACAGAAGTTGACGCACAACAAACTGAAAAGGTTTTGATGATGTGGTTTGATCCAGTTAGGTAGCATGATTAATTCATTTACGAATGTTTCCGCAGGTAGGGAATATCAGCGAGGACTGAGATACTGACATGAAATGCAAAATTAAAAATAGCAGGACACTGTCCTGTATTGTTTTGAGGTGGGGATTAAAGTTGAGGTTTAAAACCTGACAGAAGTATTTCTGATTAGTAAGGTATAAGGTAAGGTGTAAAGGTTGTAGAGTTCAAGAGATTTACCTTTCAACATTAGACTTTATATAAGAAGTGGACGTAGTCACCGTGACGTCACCCATTGGTTTGTGGACTGCTGTTTTGAAGCCTCGAGTTCGGCATTTTGGCTGTCGCCATCTTGATTATTTGCAACCAGAAGTGACACGAGAGGGTGGAGCTAAGTGCAACCGAACGCTGAATAAGACATATTTAGGCGACAAAGAAAAAAGGTTATAATCATCTTGAAAACACACTGTGAAAGGGTTAAAGTTCTAAGACAAAAACACAGACAAATCCCAGACCGGACAACGCCGTGGTAGCGACCTGTCAATCACAAGGTAGCCACGCCCTAAAGCATTCCCTGCTTTATGGTCTATCTGACTCTGAATAGGACCATAAGTTACTAAATGAACATCAAGCTGTATTGAAGAAGACTCAAACTCATATTTACATTGTTTACTGAGGTAATAAATCAAGTTGGAAGTTTTCTCATAGACCTCTATATAATCAGACTTCTTTTTGCAACCAGAGGAGTCTTCCCCTGCTGGCTATTAGAAAAAAATGCAAGTTTAAGGCACTTCAGCATTGGCTTCACTTTTCAGACCCCGGAGTTGCCCACTGCTTTCAACCCATAGAGAATGGTGCAGCTGTTTTTCCTCCTTCCAATCTGATGTGGAGTTTTGGGCTCACTTTCATACCTACAGGAAATTTAGAGTCCCCCAATTCTGCGAAAGGAGGAAAGCCACACAAACATATACAGGACTTTCACAAGAAACCGCAGTTCGTTAAACCAAGTTATTTTACCGTAGTTTTGTTACGTAATTTCCGTACTTACTAACGCCAGTTACATAAGAAATGTAGTTATTTTACATAAAAAATGTACTTATTTTAGCTCAAATCATAAACTTTTCATAAGCCTAACCAAGTAGTTTTTTTTGCCTAAACCTAACCAAGTATTTTTGTTGCAAAAGAAAACCTAAAATGTAAATAAACCTACGTTGGAAGTTTATTTTGAAAAAATACTTAATTTTGAAAAGAAAAGAAATGTATGTAAAGAGCAGAAACTGACACGCCATCCCTGGGTCCAAAGCTGACGCTACAGGGGTACCTAAAGCGTCTTTGTTTGAAGTGTAGGGCCACTGACCAAGCGTTGGTATATGATCACTTGGGAGTGAGAACGTGTTGGTAGAACACACAAAATCCACACAGGCAGTGAACTCACAACCGGGACTTTCTTTCTGAGGATATAAATACTAACGTAACCACAACACCACCGTGCTAAGGGGTGACCTGATGGTTACAGAACAAAATGATGGAATAGTTGATGTTACTAAGTGAGACATAACATGCAAACCAACAAATGGAACTTTGACATTGTCCAGCGTGAGAGTATTATAATATTATAATTCTGTCTTTTCTCCGTTCACTCGAGAGGCTGCTGCTCTTCTCCTGTACTCTAACAAATGGAAAAGAGAGATATGATATGCCAAACGATATAAAACATGTCACGCAGAGACGTGATTGGTTTGCACTCGTGAGGCAGAGAAGGCATTAAGAATGATGTCAGATTTTATCATGTTGTCGTCACATTAAAAAAAGACAGTTCTGTAAGTTCTGCAAAATATCTAACAGAAGAGAGTTGGGTCAGAGAAGAGTGAGAATTAGATTGACACAGACACAGAGGCTGAGTAACACAGTACTTTTTGATAAAATGTAGATCTATAATTACCATATTCCATTTTCACATGTGAGCTCTTAATGGCACATCTCACGCTTCTTCTCTCTTTACACATTTTACAAAAAGCTTCGCTCGGACAGACGCGACGGAGGAAATGAGGAAAGTGCTGGACAATCAATTAGAAAAAAAAAAAGAAGAAACGGATCAGGAGTCAAAGTCTCTAAAGCTGCGGGAGCTGAAGCGCTGTGTGAGGTAAGGGAAAAGACTTTTTGAAATGTCTCCTAAAATGAATCAATAGCAGCTTGAATAGAAAGACATTTAATAAAGCAGCTTCTTATCCGTGCAAGTTAAGAGGAGAGGTTTAATAAGAGCCCCGGCTCTCTATTGTAAGTGAAATATCTCTCTGAGTGTGTGTGTGTCTGTTTCAGTGAAAGCTTTCCTGTGTATGTGTGTGTGTGTGTGTGTTCATCCCAGAACGTGAAAGTGCTAATGCCTGCGCAAATGAATTAATTCCCCAATATATGTGTGGGCATGTAATGGTGTAACTGCTGAGCATGTGCCATATGTGAAATGTGTATGAGTGCACATATGTGGTTGTGTAGCTCGTAAAATATGTGCTTAGATTAAAAATTTCAATTATAAATGAACCATATGTAAATGTGTTCCGTGCACCTGCCTACATACGCACATCCTGTGCCAGTTTCTGCTTTCATGTTCACTTTCTGATTCTCAAAGGTTGCTCTCAGCATCCAATCGGATTGTCAAAACGAGGCCATGCCATTATTCCAAAACCCCAATAGTCCGAAAAATGCCCAACCGCACATTATCCTGAACAGAAGCACATGGCTAATTATTATGCAAAATTATGTCATCTGACCTTCTCGGTCACAATATTTTTTTTCCTACCATGGCGAAGGCATGACCCACCCTACTCTTCCTCTGGTTGCCTTAACCTGATATACTTACCCTGAACCCAATCTCACTCCTCATGCCTAAAGCCTAACCAACCCAACCAACGATGACATACATCAGACTGGCACATACGGGTACTTCGCAAAAACTCAAGGCCACGCCCCCTTTTGGGGGTTAGAAGACCGAAGATCCCATAGACTTCAATGCAATTTGACGTGTGTCTGAATTGTAATTTTGAAAAAGTTCGTATGCATCCATCTCTTGTTAAACAAACATTTGTTTTATATACGTCTTGTAATTATTTTGCGACCTTGCCTGAACCTGAGCGTTCATGATACCTTAATAAATTTAGGTTGATCGCCATCATGCCCCTTCAGTCTTCCCCCGTCCAACACAGTGGACGGATATTACTTATCCAGACATCTCTACATATTACATTGAATCCCGTTAGGCTAAGTGTTGCCTTTTAATAACCAACTGTTTGATCTATAGGCTGAGATTTAGTCAGAGACGACAATCTGATGCTGCTATAACGTTAATATATGACTGTATTACTGCAGCAGCCTCACACTCAAGCTAACATTAGCTAGCCATGCTAGTCACTGTCACCAGCATCATTTAGATTGTATATATTTACCACACTGACAGTGAATATTCACGTATCATATGTGCCTCAGATATCAGTGTGAAAGCCTTGGTTAACCCGCTACACAGCAGGTTTTCATCATTTTCTCTCCTGTGACGGCGAGTTTCTTTCCCCCTAAAGGGAGCGCAGCCTCGGTGATGACACCATGCTGGTCTGGTTTATAGCTTGGAGCCATAAAGCTCCTCTATTATATCTTTTTTAGGACATGGCAGGGGAACAAATTGGAGATCAGCGTTTTGGGATTTATTGTTGGTATAACCAACTACACAGCAACTCTTCAGCATAACGTTATTACTATTAGCGGTTTGTTTAAAGTAGAAGTTTGGAGACGTGTTTCAACTTCTCTTGTTTACTCTGTTACCGTCTACGAGGGACACGGGATTGTTTTCTCCCAAAAGGGGGCGTGGTCACGAGAGCCTCCTCTGGATGAGGTATCGCTGGTCTGATGTATTCAAGGTATGCCTTAGACAATCAGAACAAAAAAATCATTCTGTATAATAATTAGCCATGTGCTTCTGTTTGCTCTGTCAGAAATCAGGCCTGTATGTCAGAGAGCATTCACCTGGGGACTGCCCATTGTTCTGACAGCCCGCTATTCCGAAACCCCAATAGTCCAAAAACATGTCCCATTGGACCGAAAGCCTGTTTGTCCAACAGCCCGCTGTCCCTAAAACAAACGTACATTGTTCTGAAGGCCCATTGCTCCGAAAATATACACTCACCCTGCAACCATTAGACACACATGGCTAATTATTATGCAGAATGACGTCATCAGACCTGTCCTTCATTGGTTGGGTTGGTTAGGTTTAGGCATGAGCAGTGAGATTAGTTAGGTTTAGGGTAAGAATATCAGGGAATGCCAACCAGGGCCAGAGTAGGGCGGGTCATGCCTTCGCCATTGTAGGAAAAAAACACATCACAACCACAATTAGCCATGTGCTTCTGTTCGTTGAACCTGACTTCCTCCTTTACTCCGGCCTTGGAGAGTGTCAGTTTGATCCGCAGTGCCACTGAACAAGCTGCCGTATATGACGAGTTGGGAGTGAGGACGGGCTGCCCTACAACTTGTGAGCAGTACCAAAATTGAGTGGACAAGTGAACATAATCCACGCAGCCAGTATGTTTTCCCTCAAAACTTATTTAGTAAAACAAATTAGCTGTATATTCAACCTGGTCTCACAGGAAGGCATATAAATACCACGACATTACCTGGACATTCTACGTGTCATGAGTACTCATTTTAGCGTGTCATTTGTACTCCACGCAAAAGTCTGAATAAGGTTCAGGCAAAAAAAACAGTAACTTAAGTTCAGGCAAAACGAACAGTAACTTAAGTTCAGGCAAAAAAAACAGTAACTTAAGTTCAGGCAAAAAAAACAGTAACTTAGGTTCAGGCAAGAAAACACTTACTTAGGGTAAGGGAAAACATCATGGTTTGGCTTAAAATAAGTAAGTAAAAAAAGTAAAACACATACGGAAACAATGACGGAAAACACGTCCCAAACTTCAACAGAAAACAAATGTCATGTGACAAACGTCACTAACGTAACTTACAAAACAAACACCGGTCAACAACGATCTCGAACACGGGTAGCCTGATTAAAAGTTGTCTTTCTTACTTTTTATACTACGTCACTAACTCTTACCGTAGCATTTATACAGTCAGTACAGGGATACATGGCGTACAAAAGACACTCAGAAATCAAGGAATGCATACTTATTGCACGCTAAACGCCTTGCGCATTATCATGGCATTTATACGCCTTTTGTGCGAACGGGCTGGTATATTAATTTCTAGGAGCCAGGGTTGGCCAGCATGCATTTACCTTGTCTAAGTACCCATGAGCAAGACACCAATTCTGTACCGGTTTCATTTTAAAAAAAGATTAATGTTTTCACAGTATGCCACACAAGAAATCAGATTTCATGGCTCTATTCACATGGTAGACATTGTCTTACAGTTTACAGTCGTACCATAGTAAACACTATATAACACAGCATCCATCCATTATCTGCAAGCGCTTATCCTATTCAGGGTCGCGGAGGGACTGGAGCTGATCCCAGCTGACACTGGGCGAAGGCGCGGTACAACCTGGACAGGTCGCCAAACTATCACAATTTAGCAATTTAGAGTCGACAATCAACCTGCATGTTTTTGGACTGTGGGAGGAAGCCGGAGTACCCGGAGAAAACCCACGCTAACACGGGGAAAACATGCAAACTTTACACAGAAGGGCCCCCAAGCCGGTTTTGTACCTGCGACTCTCTAGCTGTGAGACAGCAGTGCTAACCACTGCACCATCGTGCAGCCCTATCTAAGACAGCAGAGCAGGTTCAATCAAATGGCCTCTTTCACAGTCATTGTGCAATAACATATTATTGTATGTCTAGTTGTATCTAGGCGGACTGTTCCGAGCATTAAAGATTCACATCCAGAATCGACTTGTTCTGGTGACAATGCAGCCTGAGCCTAGAGATTAAACTAGTCCTCCTAAGTGCAGCCAAGCTAAGACTGGTTTAGAGTAACGGCAGGGGACTGAAGACATTAACAGCACTCAACAAAGAGAAATGATGAAGTGTATTGGGATTAGGATTACATCTGTAATCACGGCTAGTCACTTTTGTTACTATTGTTGGATGTAACCTCTGCTGCAATTCTGTATTTTAAAAAAAGTTATACTTTAAAATGTGTTACCCTTCAAAATAAAGCTTTATTGACCTAAACACTCATGATGAATTGTCCCACCAACTGGGAACCTCGGGTCTAAACCCATTTGTTCGTGATAAACAAACCCACAGTAACACACCTAAGCCAATTCACTGTCATAAAACAAGTGTAGGGAGTGAGTGAGGCCCCCCCCCTGTCCTAAATGAGACATGTACACATTTCCTATTAAAATAAAGTCTGAATGCATAAATTCTGCATACTATTAGCTGTTCCCAAAGAAGGGGCCATTAATCTGCACATGTACTTCCTCAGGCACTTGATTATAAATGCAAAAGCAGGAATATAGGAATAAGTAAAGCTGTGTGTGTGTTGTGTAACTGTATGTGTGTTAAATTAATACGGCGCTCTCCTCGCAGCCCACGGGGCCAGTGTGAGTGTGTGTGAGAGAAATGTTTTTGTGAAACTCATTTCAATTCAGATTAAGGACACACATACATGTGAAATACAAGGGCATGCTCATATTTCTTGGCATGAATTAGAACACGCTTGATCTAAGTTCATGTAGGATTAGAGAGGAATGGCGGTAGTATGTTGGAGTGGGCTGAAGCATGGCAGGGTTATCACATGTGGGCTTACACACTCGGTGGCGTGTCATGCGTTTTTCTTTGAAGATTCTTTTTAACTCCTTCAACTCATTTAAGGTTTTAAAGCGTCTCTTTGCTTATGTCACTAACTGTGGCTGTCATCAAACTCTAATTCGGGTCAATTCTAATCCCTTATGGAAGTAAAACATCTCTATATGGCCGCTGCAAGTTTTCGCTCCTTAAATGCAACTGTCAGAAATGACGGGAGAGATACGAGCTTCAGACCTGAAAAACATTTTCTCATTTATAGTTTACATGGGAAAAGCATATTATTGATTTATTTATTTTTTGTGTGTGTGTTTTTATTATCATTTTATTTATATATTTTTATTGAAGATATTTCACGAATTTACAAACCTGCAGTAGGCCGAATATTTTTGGCATCATTGGACAAGTGTTCTGAAAGAAAAACTAGACATCTGCACTCCAAAGGGTTGACTCCTAAAAGAAGAAGAAGCAGAGTTGGCATCTCTGAAAGGCCAGCGTACCTGATAACTTTGACCATCATCACAAGCGGCGGTGATGCCCGCATTGATGAACGTGTAACTTGAACCCGGTGACCTTTTTGACCAATTAGCGTCACATCACTTCTGAAACCAAAGGTGTCCCTGCGCTCAACACACACACGCAGGACGGCAAAGATACAGCCACACAAACGCACACTTTCAATCTCAACCCCCGGCCCCATCTGTTGCGTGGCCCCTGTCAAGTAAATGTCACCTGATGACATCATAAGCCCGTCAACCTTTCCCCTTGTCACGGTCTCACGCACACACACACACACACACACTGTGCTTACACTCGGCCTGACACAAGCAAAACGCTGCATGTGACACCTCCTGCCTTGTCCTTTTTATGTTGTCTCCTCCACTCACCTTTCCTCCTCATCTTTCTTCCTTCCTCTTGTCCTCAATTCCTCTTCTGGTGTCCCCTCACACTTCCTTTCTGGTAAACCCCCTTCCTCCCAATCCACGCCTCAACCCATCCCCCTTTTTCTATTCTACTTTTTCCCTTCCTTTGCTAACGTCTATCGTCTCCTTTGCACTTTTTTTTCCTTTTCTGTCCTCCCCACCGCCCCCTCACTTTACCCCCGTGCTCTCGTCCCCTCGTCTCCTCTCCTGTCCAAGTTAACTTTGTTAGTCTGCACAGAGTCTTTTGACTGTTTAGTTGAAGTGACACAGAGGGCTTATTCACACCGTTGCTTGTCCTCTCTCTTCCATCACCTCGCCCGCAGACAAATGCGCATACGAGAGACCACGAGCAAAACACTAGCACACACACATATTAGTCAATACAAGTTGACACCTGTACGTTCAAGCAGACGTGCAAGAAAAAAAGGTACAGGATAGATGTAGGCTCACACATGGGCACCGTATGTCTACACACATGCAAATATACAAACACGGTGCCGTGAATCATTTCAGCATGACAGAAAAACCTTGAAGCGGCTGGGATGAGGATCAGCACCTCTAAATCTGAGGCCATGGTTGTCAGCAGGAAACCGATGGATTGCCTACTCCGGGTAGGGAATGAGTCCTTACCCCAAGTGAAGGAGTTCAAGTACCTCGGGGTCTTGTTTGCAAGTGAGGGGACTATGGAACGTGAGATTGGCCGGAGAATCAGAGCAGCGGGGTGCGGCTTTGCATTCGCTTTACCGCACCATTGTGACGAAGAGAGAGCTGAGCCGGAAGGCAAAGCTCTCGATCTACCGGTCAATCTTCGTTCCTACTCTCACCTATGGTCATGAGGGCTGGGTCAGGACCCAAAGAACTAGATCGCTGGTACAAGCAGCCGAATTGGGTTTCCTCAGGAGGGTGGCTGGCATGTCCCTTAGAGATAGGGTGAGAAGCTCAGTCATCCGTGAGAGACTCGGAGTAGAGCCGCTACTCCTTTGCGTTGAAAGGAGCCAGCTGAGGTGGTTCGGGCATCTAGTAAGGATGCCCCCCCTGGGTGCCTCCCTAGGGAGGTGTTCCAGGCACGACCAGCTGGGAGGAAGCTACGGGGAAGAGCCAGGACTAGGTGGAGAGATTATATCTCCACACTGGCCTGGGAACGCCTCGGGATCCCCCAGTCATAGCTGGTTAATGTGGCCCGGGAAAGGGAAGTTTGGGGTCCCCTGCTGGAGCTGTTGCCCCCGCAACCCGACCCTGGATAAGCGGTTGAAGATGAGTGAGTGTGAGAGTGATGAGAGTGAAAGACCTTAACCCTCAAATAATGCAGTGTTCCCAACCTGGGGTCCGGGACCCCTTAAGGCCCAGACGCAAAAGCCGACGGTCGGCCGACAGACAGTTTGGGACCATCGGTGAGCGTCCGTCGGTAAAGTTTTTTTGGTGTGTCCCGCACCGTCGGCTCTAGTCCGCCCGTGACGGAGCTTTCTCGGTGCCGCCCGTCGGTGAAAGAAATCACTCTGATTGGCGGCTCAGCTTATACGAATCAGTGCACGAGAAAAAAGTTTCCACTCTTATTTCAAGCACAACCATGATGTTTTTCCTAAACCTAACTAAGTGGTTTTGGTGCCTAAACATAATATAATATAATGTACAATGAAATGTGTTCGCGATCATGCTTTCAATCATTACCGCTAACATGTGCCGTTTCACAACATTAACCTCTTGGCGTGAAATGGTAAATGGACTTGCATTTATATAGCGCTTTTCTAGTCTTCTGACCACTCAAAGCGCTTCACACTACATGTCAGCATTCACCCATTCACACACACATTCATACACTGATGGCAGAGCCAACTTTGCCCATCAGGATCTAATCTAAATACTCATTCACACACCGATGGCTATGCCTTTGGGAGCAATTTGGGGTTAAGTGTCTTGCTCAAGGACACATCGACATGTGATCGAACCACCGACCTTCCGATTGGTGGACGACGTGCTCTACCCTCTGAGCCACAGCCGCCCCAATTCAAATGACATACTTAACGCCTGAAATGCATAATCATGACAGGCTGAATGTCCTTAAAATGATAACATCACAAAACAGATTTATTATTGTTAACAGTTAACACTGTCTTGTAGCGGTTTTGAAAGGCACTGACAAATGATGTCGTCCGACTTGTTGTCACCTAGCAAGGCAGCATAGCAGACAGTTTCTATGTGTTTCTCCATTAGAAAACAGGGCTCACCTAAAAAAATTAAAATTCGAGATACAGAATGAAGAAATAGAGGAGGTCGGTGAATTCAAGTTTTGGATCTGCAGCTCAGATTTGATAAACATATGAAGAGAATTTGGTTTCAAACAGTTGAAACCAACCTTAATTGTTTTAGATTAATCAGACATTACATACCCACTCAGGCAGCACAGTTATTTATGCACTCTATGATTTTCTCTCATTTTTCATATTGTATGACAGTGTGGGCTGAAGCATCATCATCTACAATCAAACATCTTATATCCTGATACAATCAGGCACTGAAAATAATTGACCAAAAGCCTGTCCACTGGCATCATTGTTCACATACTAAAAAAGATACAATCTACTGAGCTTTGAGAGCTTTACTCATTTTTGTTTTCTCAAATTAGTTTTTAAATGTGTTAACAGTCTCTATTCCCAGAGCCTGTTTCCAGATATATCCAAAGACAAGACAGCAATAGAGTAACTAGGAGCATGGTGAATGGCAACTGTAAAATACCACATCGTAGAACTACATTTGGACAATCAGCTTTCTCCATAAAGGGCTGTCAGTGTCAACTCTGGAACACACTACCAACTGAAATCAAGTTAATTCCAGATATACTGTAAAGTCCTTTACAACAAAGGTTAAAGCGGCAGCAGGCAGTATATTTTTGGCATCATTGGGCAAAAATTCCATAATAACCTTTCAGCATATTGTAATTCAAGTGTTCTGAGGGAAAACTAGACTTCTGCACCTCCTCATGGCTCTATTTCAGACTTTAAAAAATCTACTTTCACTTTGACCAATCACAGGTCATTTCATTTAGAGAGCGTCCCTATTGGCTGTGCTCTGGTCATGTGACTTGGCTTCCTTCAACAGATTTTTTAAATGGCGGCCGCGTCACAAACTTTCTCATTTTACAGCTAAACCGTGCACTACAAGATGATTCTGAAAACATTTGAGGCGAGAAATAGAAATTAACGTAACATAATATTGATTCATATTTGATCAACGCTGCCTAGTTTGACCGTTTGGTCGGAGTTCGCAAGTGATTGACAGCCGGCTCTCATAGACGGCAACTGGACAGCAGACCTCAGATCAGCTCTTACTGCTTGTTTTCCTCCGGTCTGTGAAATCTTGCAGATGCCGTTAGGAGCACTGGAGGACACAGAGGCACCTGATTTTTTTTCAGGTTACCTGTTTCATATACTATTGTCACGATATAGCGACCGTTTTATAAAAATAACTTTTTTAAATCATATTTGCTCCAATCTTGCCTACTTCAGCTTTAAGTGCTGGCTAAAAGCAAAACAGAACTGTATCCATTTTTAGCAAATTGTACTGTAAATTACCAAAGTGTATTGGTGTATGTGTATTAGCGTATTGTGGTATGTGTATTGTGTGATGTGTATTTTATTGTATTTCCAAACTTGTAGGGTATTGTGGTTTTATCATATAGAAAGTTGTATATTTTAATTACGCTGTACATGTAAAAGCCCAATGAGGGACAAGGGTTGAAAATAAGCAATTGCTATAAACTCTCTGTGCAGCACATCAGTTTCATGCCCTGTACTGGAACTATGTTAAATTACATCGTCCCTATCAGATAAAAAATAAAATAAAATCACCTAAATTTCCCAGTTTTCAGTCTATCATTTGCAACCTGATTACCCTAGACTAGGGATGTGCGCGATTAGTCGACTAGTCGATTAAATTTTTCTACCCTCGCTATCCCCAGTTACCAAAGAGTATCAATGTAAGTTCTTTGCACTAACTATCCCCAGTAGCGGAAATGGTGGACGATGGAACAACCGAAGAAACAGTGGAAAACAAATTTCAGTGTGTACTGTGTTGTTGGTTGTTGCTCTGTGGAAAACGGAAAGCGGTCCGGTTGTCTTCGCAACAGCGGCGCCAACAATAATACCACTTGGAAACGCCAGGGGGGGGAAGTTGAAAACTTGTCTATTGCCACTTTAAATATTCTTTCATTTGTACAAATAAGGATACGGCCTTGTGGGCTGGTGAGTGGTACAAGTCTGATCTGAACAGAGACTCCTCTGCTCTACAAAAGTCTGATGTTAAATGTATGATGGCGAGACAGAATTTTTAAAGTCCTCTAGTTTGTTGACACCCGACAGCCAAAACTCTCGGGTGATTTTATAAAGAGGACAAATCCTGGAGCTGGCTCATTCATATTGAATAGAGGACTGATTTACAGACACGGTGGCAGTTCCCGGTGTGATTATACAGGGATATGAACACATTTCAGTTGGACAGTCTTTAGAAGCACTATGAAACAAAACTTGCTTGGAATGCAAGAATAAGTCTCACAGTTCCACATAGATCACTGATGTGTTGCTCATAAAATGTAATGAGAAAACCAATGCAGTCATTAATTTTCTTATATATATATATTTAAATAATGTCAAATTGAATTGTATTTAAATGTCCTTTGATAATGTAAAGCGCTTTAAATTGTCTTGTTGCTGAAATGTGCTATAAATAAACTCGCCGTGCCTTCTGTTAAGTTTAACAGTGGTTTGCATCCATAAATGTTGCATTAGCACTATCTACTGGAGGGCGCCGGGTCTTCCCTGCACTTGTGAATTTTGTGTGGGACACAACAGTGCGGTAAAACAGTTTCAAAGGGATCCACAGGAATCCATTCACAAATACATTTCCATTATAAAATGCTAAATTGACGATTCGCAAATGAATATATGCCTAAGGGTTGTGAATGTTATTATGTCATGCAAATGGGGATGTTTTAGTAAAAATATGACAAGTTAAAGCTGCAGTTAGTCATATTTTTATAAATGTATTTAAGTAATGTCAAAGGGGTAGCTTTTAGTGATGAGTCAGTGGACACCAAAACTGTCAATATTGGACTTAAATTGGCCAGGCGGATAGACACACGACATAATTGTTAATGTTGCTCGGCAACTGTTTGCTAATCTGTTCACCGTAAAATTGTGAGAATTTGTATGATAATATAGTGGGTGGCTGTGGCTCAAAGGTAGAGTGGGTTATCCACCAATTGGAAGATCGGCGGTTCGATCCTCGGCTCCTCCAGTCCACAAGTGTCCTTGAGCAAGATACTGAACCCCAAACTGCTCCTGAAGGCTGAGCCATCGGTGTGTGAATGAGTATCTAGATTAGATCCTGATGGGCAGGATGGCACCTTGCATGGCAGCCTCTGCCATCAGTGTATGAATGTGTGTGTGAATGGGTGAATGCTGACATGTAGTGTAAAGCATAGACATATATACATAGACACTGCATTGACTCCTGGATCGCACATCAACGTGGGCACCATATTGGACAGGGCAAGACTGGCCCTTAAACACATACAAGTGAACGGGGGAGCTGTCGTTTTTCCGGATAAAAAGCACTATAATGTCTACATTTCTCAACCCATTTTAACGAGTCGTTTAATATTCAAACATTTTATGATCTACGAGGAGTAACATTATGTTAACGTTTCAATTTTATTTATTTTTTTTCCCAAAGATTTTGGTGGAAAACTGTCAAATACGTCAACGTCACTGCTTTCTGTTCATGGATCAACGGTCTGTCCTTCAATATGGTGGATTCAATCAATTATTAGGTAATTATTATAAACTAGTACTATCATATCACATTTCCTTTCAGCATTTTTCACATTATCAACTGTTCAAGTTAACGTTACATCTTTACAAAACGTTTGCTTCCGTAACATCAGATAAGAGCTAGCTAACGTTCCTTATTGTTAGCTAATTGATATAACTTAATATTATCTTATTGATGTTCATATCTAACATGATATTGTGTTTAAAACATGAAATGTACGATACTTATTAAAAACTATATGTGTCTAATATTGCAAACAATAAAACTGATGGCATGTCTTGGTTAACAATTATGCTATTAGATTATTTTGTTTTTTATAATTGCTGTATCATCACCATTATTTCAATAAATCCAGATCATAACTAATATTATGATGCTAATATTTATTAGCATAATTTATTTATGTACTACTATTTGCCTGTTATTCTGATTGCTCTTATTAGTAGGTACATAATATTAATTGCAGTAGCAGTGTTAGCGGTAATGATTGAAAGCATGATAGCGATCACATTTCATTGTACATTGTATTATATTATATTTTATTATACAAGGACCTCTCTTAAAGTATTAACCTTAACTAAGGAAAATAAGGCAAAGCTATACTTGACAAACCTGAGTTTTAACAATTTCTACTGATAAATTATTTATTTTCTATCATGTAGTAATTCAGTTCATGTCAGCCTATACAGTACACACATTAGTCTCCTGAGCGTCTATTAGCGATTATAGCTTAACTGTAGAGATTCTAAGTAACTGGAGACAAAACTTTATTATTTTTTTCCACGTAGATCATAAACCCTTTAATATAAAATGACTCATTGAAATCGGTTGAGAAATGTAGATGTTATACTGCTTTTTATCCAGAAAAACGGCAGCAGCCCCGTTTGTATCAACGGGCTGAAGCGTCCAATGTGGCGTCTATGTTTATATGTCTATGGTGTAAAGCGCTTTGAGCGGCCGGAAGACTAGAAAGACGCTATATAAATGCAAGTCCATTTACCATGTCAATTTTGTGTTCACAGTTTGTTCTGCTGCCCCCAAGTGGCAAAAAAAATATCAATCAATGCCGCTTCCAAGTCTTTGCACACTTAACTAACAACTACAATAAAAAACAGAGCCCTTTTAATAGGGAATACCACTAAATTAACCCGTTCACTGCTGCTGTTATTCAGGCCTAAACAACTGTTATTTATTGATTGGTATCACAGCTATCTTCCAAAGCTTCAAATCTAAGTGGACACAGCATCAATCTGTTGTATCAGCCTGGAGCTGAACCTTAGTGAGTCCGTCACCTCATATAATGTTTAACATTTTACATCAAAGATCAAAGTTTTAAATTAAATGAAAATTTCACAGAATGGTAGTATGAATAATAAAACGTACCTCGATGTCTAGAATAGCATCCTGACTTGTAAAATAATTTTAAACCAAAGGTAGAAATATTGCCTTTTTATCTCTGCTGCCATAGCAACTACTTTCCTCCCTCTAATATTATTTTGCTCAGATAAAATATTAGAATACTGATAGAAATGCAATCTTCACAAATCAAAAACAAAATGCAAGCAGTCCAGACAGGAGATTAAATCTAAAAGGAAAAAAGAGAAGTATATAATAGTATCATGCACACATCAGCCGACGGGGAAGATTTCAAACAAAACAGTAGAGTTTGATTTAAACAGCTTCCCTCCTCCAGAGGAGGCCTACCGAGCACACAGTTCGTCTTGCTTTGCGCTCACATGATTACACACAATCACAGCTGGAGCTGCCTGCTGGAATCATAGTCTGCTACTGCTGGCCCTGGAGCAGCTTTACAATCCCATAACCATCAGTATGTGTTCTATCAGTAGTTTTACAAAAACATCCTGCCATTTTGAAAAATACTAGATTATCTTTCAGACGTGTGTGATGTAAAGGTTTTCATCAGATTCCTTAAAATACCTTGTAATTATCAGGGGTGGGGAAAAAAATCGATTCACCTTTGTATCATAATTTATATATTTTTTACGGTTTTGAAATTGATTTTTTAATGCCAGAATCAATATATTTGCTTCATTTGAGTCAATGCGGCGGTAGAAGGAAGTTATCGCTTTTATTGTTGTATTCTGAATAACGTGACGTCATATCCGTTCCGTATCCGTCAACCAAAACAAACCGCAGACGGCCGCAGTGAGCCGAAACGAGAAAGTAGAAAATGGCGGAGGGGCAACATGGATACAACCTGCTCTCTCACATTTTAAATCCAACATGGTAAACACTACACATCCAGTAAAGTACGGAAACACTTTGGGTTTCATACATTGACAGGAAAAGCAGAGCTAGACATCACGGCTATGAGCCGACGCTACAACTGTAGAGCACCCATATATGCTGACATTTATGTTAAATGCATTCAAACGGCCCCGATGGAGCTGACCATGGATGGATAAAGAGAACGGAGCTGACGGGAGAGCTAGAGACGGACTTGGCAAAGTTAGCAGAAGTATACAAGTGTGACTACGTCCGGTTTTAAAAATAAGGTGTTAACAAAGGGAACTGTATGAAATACATAGGCTATATGGAAATAAGATTGATTGGATTATATTCAGGAGAAGTATAAAAAATGACATGAGCTGTATAAATTATATAGAAAATACCACTAATTTGTGAGGGAAATGTCTTCATTCTTTGATTTTTGGGTTGCTGGAAATAAATTAATGAATAATTCCTGATAATGACTGATATATTTGACTTCAGGACATCTCTGACCACATACATGCTGAAAATTAAACATTTTTACTGTATTAATTTAATATTTTCCAAAGTTAAAGTCCCTAGAAGTGTATGATTCAACTTTTTCCCATGGTCTAGTGTTAAAAAAAGTTGTTGTAGAATGTTGTAGAATCGCAATACTTAAAAATCACAAAACATATCGAATCGGCACCCAAGTATCGTGATAGTATCGAGTTGGAAGACAGGTGTATCGTGCCAGCCCTAGTAATCATAGTTAAATCATACTGCAAGCCGCATGATTTGTAGCAAATATGGAAGAAGGAAAGACATACAGTACTGCAGCTAAGAATTAATACATTAAATATAGTCTCTAATGACTAAAATAATTGAATATAGCTTACAGTTTAAAAAAATGTCCTTGAAGTAACAGTTCGACTTTTTGGGTAATATGCTTACTCGCTTTCTTGGGAGTCGCTTAGCTTAGCTTAGCATAAAGAATGGAAGCAGGGGGAAACAGCTAACCTGTTGTTGACTGAAGTTCAAAAATACACCTGCCAACGCTTAAACTCACTAATCTACACACTGTAAACTCCCAGTAGACCACAACTATAAGCTTTAGATGTGCTAGTAGGTGTATTTATTTAATTTTAGGGAGAGCCAAGCTAGCTGTTCCCCCTTTCTTTATGCTAACTTACCATATGCTAATCATCATCTCCTGGCACACAGAGCTACCTAGGCCCACCCACCGCCTCACAGCGACTGCCAAATGGTTAGATTAAATTAAAACTGACATTTTTAAGTACTATAAAAAGCTATTTTAATATAGCTAATTGTATATCTAAATGTGCTCAAGAATGAACATAAATAACAAACATCAAATTAAAATGCATGATTTTAATTATGTTTAACGAACGTGTCCTTGGATGGGAGACAACCCTTAGCCAGTAAAAGCTCCAAAGTGTGTGGTGATATATGAAGTATGACCCTGAATACATTAAATTTGGATTCATGATGGCAGGCAGTGATGGGTTGAGGGTAAACAGAATATGTATTTTGGTCATTAGCTGACAGAGGCATAACACATATCTACAGCCCAGTTTATTTTTTTTGTCATTTATTTGGGAAGGTGGCCGTCTGAATTTTTTTAACAATCAAATGTTGGCATTGAGTTACAAAAGGTTGGGAACCACTGGTGTAGAGGACAGTTTACGCTGCCAGTCCTGCTAATGGCCGAGTCCATTTGATTGGTACCAGAGTGTGGCTCGGAGACAACATGAGAGGAAAGGTGACGTAGAGTTGTCGTAGCTGGTTCAGAGCAAATGTTAAACCTATAATATTGCACTCGAGCCTCCATGTGAATCCACTAAGCCGCAGTGACACCGGGAGACCCATAGGTTTAAGTTCATATTGTGGAGAGGGGGGATATTGCAAACGGACTGTCCAGTTATTGAGTCAACTTTAAGCCCAAAGCAAAATATAGATCTGTCAAAATTCCAATTGCTGCACTGCTTTCACAAGCTTCTTTGTTTGCTTTGTGCCAACCAGCGCATTGCTGTGACACTAAACAATGTGCCTTGTATTTTTTATGATCGATTATATATTTTTATTTCAGTTTACAAAATGGAACAGGGACTGTAGAATACTTCTTTCCTCCTGGTCTACTTTAGTACATGCTCACATGGTTGTATATACTGTACTTATTAACTTGTGCAGTGGAGTAATAATAAACTACATAAACACATTCAGACTGCTGCTATCAAACAGCACTTTTGGAAAAAAAGGGAATAAATTTACCACGGGTAGTTTTACCTTTGGACATTCCTACACCATATGTATAGATTATAGTATAAAGCTAACCATAAGGTCAACATGAGCAATTGAGAGATTTTCATGTTGAAGAGTCGCCTCAGGCGAAAATCAGATCTGTGAATGAATGTATAATGACTGTGGCTTTTATGAAGCAGTGTGACTTTTATGTGGGTTAAACGCTGCAGAACTCCACAGCCTTTGAGCCCCTACGTGGGGGTGTAACCCCCAGCCAATAACAGCGCACAGGGTGTGCAGCCATAGCCAGCAGACAGGACGCCTGCATTCATTCAAAATCAACTCGGCACCTTCCCGCAGAGTTGTGCTGAGTTAGTTGTGTGTTTTACAACGCAACTGCTGGGAAACAATCAGAAAATAACTTTTTATTTCTCATATTTGCTGCTTTGTTCTCACTAACGCCGTTCCCTCTCTTCAGTCACTCTATAACTTGCTCGACCATCGCTGCTCTCTCGCTCCCTCTAGGCTCGTTGAGTGTAGGAGGTGTGGCCAATTTTGAATGCTGTCTGTTTACAAACAGCAACCAACAACCGTTACATATTATACCTTTAACGAGCACTCGCCATCACTTTTAGGTCGCAGTAAATACGTGCTTAATGTTGTGAATGAAACAAAAACACTTAGGCTTAGGTTCAGGCAACAAACCACTATAGTTAGGTTTAGGAAAGAACTACATGGTTGGGCTTAAAACTACTAAATTTTTACAGTGAAAATGACACTGAACGTTGTGAACACGGGACACAAATGAACTGCTGATTGTAACGAGACGCATGGAACACGAACAGCGGTCTCCTGGATGAAAGCTTTGTGTTTGTTTGACCCAACGGGTCAAACAAACACGGGAGCCAGGAGACCGCTGTTTGTGTCCCGTGTGAAACCAAAAGTCAACATTGACTCATTACACCTTACTTTTGTTGCGAAGCTTGCATACTTTTTCCTAAACCTAACCAAGTAGTTGTTGCCTAAACTGGTGAACACTGATCGCTTGTGTTGCTTGTAGGAGAACGCACGAAAAATGAGAAATAACTTTTCGTGAGATATCATACGATACATATGAGGATATGCTGAACTTGGAGCTAAGTATTGCTGGAGAAACACAATGGATTGTGTGTTCCAGAGGGTCTGGACATGGCTTGTTTTTTTTATACTTTAAATCTAGTGCTATATAAATAACCAAACCTGCAATGTCTAAATACAGTTCCCATTTCTTCTGCCTGCTGTCTTCACAGGCTCTCATTGGCTACAGTACAGCACATCACAGCTTTCAGACCTTTTGCTCAATCGCCTCACACTACGAAACTCTTGTGCAGAGAAAATCAAACATGCTTGAAAGAAATTGGATTTCTAGGGCCGCTCGTCTCCTCATAGAACAACCATCCAATTTATTGTTCTGTAAGTCCAACAGGGTAGGCTGTTGTCTCCGATTTCACAAACTTGTGTGGGATACAGCCTAGCATTTGTTGAACACTGTACAGCCAGCCCTGGTTAGCATCCCCGTGGGGTGGAGAATACATTTTGAAGACATCCTTTTTACACCTGAATCTACACTTAAACAAACACAGCAGATTAAAGTTTCATAAGGGCTTTCAGGGAAGGACAAAGAGTACAGACTGTCTCGCTCTCTCTGGTGCAGTCAGAAGGAAAATGCAGGAACCCAGACACAGAAGAAGACTGGCACATGGTGGAAAAATAGAAGTTGAGGAAGAGGGGATGAAAAAAGCGACATAATGTGAAAGACAGGTTAAGACAGGTAAACAAACACAAGACTTTCAACCAGGAGACCGGTGACCGTGTGAAACTAAAAATAACATTGACTTATTTTGTCATGTCAGTCGTTAGTCACGTGACTCGTCAGTATCGTCAGTCCTGTGAGTCGTTAGTATCGCCAGTCATGTGAGTCGCTAGTCACGCAAGTTGTTAGTATCGTCAGTCCCGTGAGTCATTAGTATCATCAGTCCCGTGAGTTGCTAGTCATGTAAGTCGTTAGTATTGTCAGTCCCGTGAGTTGCTAGTCACGCAAGTTGTTAGTATCGTCAGGCCCATGAGTCGCTAATCATGTAAGTCGTTAGTATTGTCAGTCCCTTGAGTCGCTAGTCATGTAAGTCGTTAGTATTGTCAGTCCCGTGAGTCGCTAGTCACGCAAGTTGTTAGTATCGTCAGTCCCGTGAGTCATTAGTATCGTCAGTCCTGTGAGTCGCTAGTCATGTGAGTCATTAGTATCATCAGTCCCGTGAGTCGCTAGTCACGCAAGTTTTTAGTATCGTCAGTCCCGTGAGTCGTAAGTCATGTCAGTCATTAGTATTGTTCGTCACGTGAGTTGTTAGTATCGTCAGTCCCATGAGTCGCTAGTCACGCGAGTCGTTAGTATCGTCAGTCCTGTGAGTCGCTAGTCATGTGAGTCGTCAGTGCCATAAGTCCCTCGAGTTGCTAGTCACGTGAGTCATTAGTATCGTCAGTCTCGTGAGTCATGGGAGTCACTAGTCACGTGAATTGTTAATATTGTCAATCCCCAGAGTCGCTAGTCACGTGAGTCATTAGTATTGTCAGTACCTTGAGTCGCTAGTCACGAGTCATTAGTATTGTTAGTCCCGTGAGTCGCTAGTCACGTGAGTCGTTAGTATCATGTGTCATGGGAGTCGCTAGTCACGTGAGTTATTAGTATCATCAGTCCCGTGAGTCATGGGAGTCGCTAGTCACGTGAGTTGTTAGTATCGTTAGTCCTGTGAGTCGCTAGTCACGTGAGTTGTTAATATTGTCAATCCCGTGAGTCGCTAGTCACATGAGTCATTAGTATTCTCAGTACCTTGAGTTGCTAGTCACATAGGTCATTAGTATTGTTAGTCCTGTGAGTCGCTAGTCACGCGAGTTGTTAGTATTGTTAGTCCCGTGAGTCGTTAGTCACATGACCCATTGGTGAGAGGGGTACCCCGTGCGTCGGTCTCCGATGCTGAGGGGCACCGACCAAGCGGCGGTATTCAACGAGTTGGGAGTAAGAATGTGTTGTGGAGACAGAAAGAAGAAGATGAGATTTAACATGCCAATTTACTTTTCTGACTGCTCCACTTTACTCCCTCTTTACTTCACTCTCTTTGTTAGCAGCCATCCTCTCTCTCTCTCTCTCTCTCTCTCTCTCTCTTATAGTCTGTTAGGTTGTTTTTTCCATATTGCCTTTTTTTTTACCCTTTTTCTCAGTATGGTGGGCACCAATCTGTGAGTGCCTGATAGATAGAGATAATTAGTTTGGAGAAGAGGAAGAGTAGAAAAGAAAGAAGGGGAGGGAGGGAAAGAGGAGAAACAAAGTTGGAGGGAAAATGAGAGGAAGGAGTGAGGAGAGGAAATACAGAGGACAGCAAACAATGGATATCACATTTATCACTGACTTTAATTGGAGGGAAAATCATCACTCTGTGACTAAAGGTTGTGTTGGAAGTGGGACAACCAATGTGGAAACTGAACACTTTTGACAGACTCTACTTTTACCACTATAAAAGGAAAACACAAGAGATTTTCCATTTTTATTCTTTTTGTCTCCATTTTTTGGTTTCAACTGCTCATTGCTGTGGTGTTTCTGAGCTGCATCCTCATCAATCAAACAGCACGGCCAGCAGTGTGTTGTCTCTTTTATTGGCTTTTCTAATGAAGTTTGGGTTTCCGATTGCAAACACACTGCTGTTTGCTGCTGTTAGAAGTTTTAAAACCCATCGCTTCCCGTGCACCAACGGACTGTTCCTGCAGGACTCTGAGCCTGTAGAGCAGGTGTAATGACCTGGGTAAAGGTTGAATCACTGTTGTGTATTTTGTAGGGCATTCGTTTATAAGAAAATACGACTATGTGGGCTATTACTTCACAATCCTGCAAGTGAGGCCAGCAGAACTTTTTAGTATTTTTACAAGTTCATCAGCACATCCTTGCAAAATTAGGTGGTGCTAAAGAACATAAACTGTATATAAGAAGTAGACGATTTCATCGTGACCTCACCCATTGGTTTGCGGACTGCCATTTTGAAGCTTTGAGTTCGGCATTTTGGCTGTTGCCATCTTGGTTTTTGGCCGTCATTTTTTGCAACCAGAAGGGACACGAGAGGGTGGAGCTAAGTACAACCGAACGCTGAATACAAATTTTTTAAACAATCATTATGCCGGACAGCGCCGTGGTAGCGACCTGTCAATCACAAGGTAGCCACGCTCTAAAGCATCCCCTGCTTTATGGTCTATTTGACTCTAAATGGGACCATAATTTACTAAATGAATGTTATGATGTATTGAACAAGACTTGAAACTAGCGATTGAGACCATAAACTCATGTTTACAATGTTTTCTGAGGTAATAAATCAAGTGAGAAGTAGGCTCATTTTCTCATAGACTTCTATACAATCAGACTTCTTTTTGCAACCAGAGGAGTCGCCCCCTGCTGGCTGTTAGAAAGAATGCAAGTTTAAGGCACTTCCGCATTGACTTCACTTTTCAGTTTCCTAAAGCAACGTTAAGACCATATGCTATTGATCAACAGCACAAATTTGCATGTCAGAGTTCATCTATGCTGAACTTCATGCGAAAGATTTACATAGATTTACTTCAACCCTGCGAGCGGATCTGCTTCTTGCAGTGATTCCACTGAAATAAAAATGTCACTGTTTTGAATGCTGGTGTGACCGGGCCTTGAGAGTGTCACACTACTTTTCAAACGTTTCAAGTAAAGATCATCTGGGCAGCAATTGTGTTTCTTCCGTAAAGCATTGGGAAATGCAAATTGGTTGCATGTGAACATAAGACACACAACAAAAGGACAATTTTTGGGGAAAATCCCTGAAAAACCCTGAACCAACTGCAGTGAACATATCTGAATCGATAGATTATTTAAAAAAAAAAGAATACCGTACAAGGACAGTCTGTCAATTTGGTAATGGAAGAGCACTCCGCAGAGTGCCGAATTCGTTCTTACTTTTATCCCAGGGAGAGAGTGATGTCCTTCTGCAGGAAGTGCAAATTCCAGAGAGCGAATATATGGCACTGCTAACAAGCAAGTTGCTCTGGCCTCTCAAGAACTGTAGCCCAGAGGGAACTTTAATGATATAAGAAGGAGAGCCAAACATAAGCTGGCAATGAAATGGAGAGACAGTTTGGTGACTAGAGGGGGGGCATCCAGCAGCCAGAACCTCACTGAAGAAGATGCAGCTGGATCTACGATCCCATCACAGAGTATGGGAGGTTTTGAGGGATAGAATTTAGCAGATCTGAAGTTCCATTACCAAAACCAGTCAGAATTTAAATTGATCAAATTATTTTGCAGCACGAAAAAAACACTATCTACAAAAAGAAGTCATAAAAATAATACAGTTTTGTGCTGCTTTAAAACATGTAGGCACAACATGCAATCCCTAAATTCTATTTCACAGGGAAAGAAGAGGCCCCAGAGAGAAGTGCAGGTCAGAGGAATAACAGCAATCAGCCTTTCCTCAATCTCCTTCGAGGTGGGTTTAACATGACATCATGACTTCACTTTGAACAAAGTAATACAACTATCATTTTATAGCTGGAACAAGGAGCAAGATCAGGTCTGACCGCCATCAGTGGAAATATAAGATAGTTGGCAGAAGCCAAAGAACTCCACCCGTGAATGGATTAAGACGATTGGATACGGTATTCCGAGATGCCAGAAGCATCACTGTGGCCAATACCGTAAATTCGCCACACTTGCAGCTTGGCACTCTTCCTGGGGGCTCTGGTCAACCAGTGCTCTGGTCAACCAGTGCTCTGATGCCAGCCTCGCCTGCCTAATCTACCAACCATCGGCTGAACTGCACCCTCTTAGCCAAGTCTGTTCTGGACAAGCCCCCAGGAAGTGCGCCGGGCTTTGAAGCAAATTTTACATAGTGGCCAAACGGTAGAATTACAACTTATGTGTCCATCACATGATGCAATTGGGTCCAAAGAGACTTTCTCCCATAGACTTACATTGGGAAAAAGTCAGTGGACAATTTTATTGAAGTAAATCAACTTCCCAGTACAAACACTTGAATAGCCCTTATTTAAATCATTAGGTCGTAAAAGTTGTAAAATGCACTAATAGCCGAATCCAGAGTTATTTCCCTTCCTCCGTTCATGTGAATGAGACCCAGTCCGAGCGCTGGGAGATGGGGTTAAAGGAAGCGCTAGTGCCCTTACTTTATGGGCTCAATGGATGCGGAAGATCGCCGTATGATACGGGTAATTTTATACTCGCCACTGAGCAACTTTCATAGGAATGAATAGGGCCCTGCCTCAAACGCTGTATCCAGTTCTCTTTATACATCCATGGTTCTGGGCTACAGTAGAAACATGGCGGCCAGCTCTGTGGAAAGGACCCGCTCCATATGTAGATATACACGGCTCATTCTAAGGTAACGAAAACACGATTCTTTTTTTCAGGTGATTGTACACAAAAGAAAACATACTTATTAATATTATATTCCATTTCTGCCAATAGATCCCCCTAAATTCTACACACTGTTCTTTTAACAAGTACAGAGGCTGATTTGGGGAATTCAATAGCAATTTGTAGTGTTATGTATGGTGCTCAGAACTATCACACTTGAGTGTTTTTTAGTTTTTTTTCAAATCACACTGATGGTGTGTGTAAAAATAAATAAACAAAATAAATAAATGATCCAGTGTGGAAAGATGTGTGAGACAAATTACAAATATTGATTCATGTACTGTAGTAATGGTTGAATTGCTTTAAAGAAAGAAAAATGTTTCAGTGGGAAATAAGAAAACTCTGGGTAACACATCAACTAACAGGATCCTCATTAATCTTTATTACAGATCATGAATCTGAAATTCATCTCTAACATTTACACAATAATGTGCAATTAATAACTATTAGACATATTATGATAAATTCCTTGATTGTAAGCCAGCCATTTGTTTTACAGTCAGCACAGTCACACAGCAGTTTGTGAATTAGTTACAAAATTGAATGTGTTGATTTGTGTACATAGACACAAATTACAATTTTTTTTTCGTGATGGTCAGCAAAATCAATTTGTATGTAATCCACGTAATTGTGAACCAGGAAATATACAGATCGGCGAACAGTGGAGGAGGATGGGGTGGATGGATGGGCCAAAAAACACTGGACTTTTGCCCAGGAGACCAGTGTTCATGTTCCAGTTATTTTAAGCCAAACCGCAAACTTTTCCTGAAGATAACTAAGTAGTCTTATTGCCTAAGCCTAACCAAGTCGATCTTTTCCTAAACCTAATTTAGTAGTTTTGTTGCCTAAGCCTAACCAAGTCAATCTTTTCCTGAATCTAACTAAGTAGTTTGTTGCCCAAGCCTAACCAAGTCAATCTTTTCCTAAACCTAACTTAGTAGTTTTGTTGCCTAAACCTAACTAAGTCAATCTTTTTCTAAGCCTAACTAAGTAGTTTGTTGCCTAAGCCTAACCAAGTCAATCTTTTCCTAAACCTAATTTAGTAGTTTTGTTGCCTAAGCCTAACCAAGTCAATCTTTTCCTGAATCTAACTAAGTAGTTTGTTGCCCAAGCCTAACCAAGTCAATCTTTTCCTAAACCTAACTTAGTAGTTTTGTTGCCTAAACCTAACTAAGTCAATCTTTTTCTAAGCCTAACTAAGTAGTTTGTTGCCTAAGCCTAACCAAGTCAATCTTTTCCTAAACCTAATTTAGTAGTTTTGTTGCCTAAGCCTAACCAAGTCAATCTTTTCCTGAATCTAACTAAGTAGTTTGTTGCCCAAGCCTAACCAAGTCAATCTTTTCCTAAACCTAACTTAGTAGTTTTGTTGCCTAAACCTAACTAAGTCAATCTTTTTCTAAGCCTAACTAAGTAGTTTGTTGCCTAAGCCTAACCAAGTCAATCTTTTCCTAAACCTAATTTAGTAGTTTTGTTGCCTAAGCCTAACCAAGTCAATCTTTTCCTGAATCTAACTAAGTAGTTTGTTGCCCAAGCCTAACCAAGTCAATCTTTTCCTAAACCTAACTTAGTAGTTTTGTTGCCTAAACCTAACTAAGTCAATCTTTTTC